>CAAKHC010000246.1:52121-147237 GCA_901007825.1 Macroramphosus scolopax
CCACACACTCACACACACACACACACACACACACACACACACACACACACACACACTCCTCAGGCGCTAGACTCTTTCATTCCTTCACCCCCTCTTTCTTCTTGACCACCTTTCCTCCGCATCTCTTTTTTAACTCTTTATCCCTCATGTAATTTTCATCTCACTTCCACTGTCCTCAGTTCTTTTGCTGTCAGAGCACTCGGGGAAATATAGAAACATAAAAGTCTCATCTGCATGCAGTGTTTGTCTCAGACAAGAGCTTTATAGAGCAGAGTGTAGTAGAGACAATACTCCAAAAATAATACAGGAAACAAAAAGTTTTTACTTTTAAAAGCCTGAACATATGATATTTCAAAGCCATAAAGGAAATGTATTTTACCTGCATTTTTAAACTTAAAGACTGAGGCTAAAAGGATTCCTTCTACTTGTTTACTGTTTTGTTAAAACTAGAACCAAGTACACACTTCCATCCCTCTGACAGCCTCTTCAGCAGAGTATTTGGGTTTGATCGGTGTTGGATGACTTCTTGAGATGTGAGTGCTCTGTCCACAACAGGGCTAGACTGAGAGAGTTAAAACAAGTATTCACAAATTAAATCTGCTCTTCACAATTAATTCGCTTTCACTCCCTGGACTTGCCTGAAAACCACAACGATCTGTCTGCAAGCTTGTGTTTATTTTCTGTCGAGATAGGTCTGTGTCTGGATTCAGTTTCCATACGTTCATTACAGTGAGGGATATATACATCTACATCTACACTATGCCGCCTTCTTGTATGTACATCTGACACTTGACAGCATGCAAACACAAAGGGATGATGTGAAACATATGCAAATGATTGAATGACATCAGAATTGTTGACATTTAGCAACTACTAGAGGAGGCTTCAACTACTGTCCATTGAACATAGTTGGCATCATTGTTTCCAGGTTGCACATAGGAGATGGCTGATTATACATAAACAGGGTACTAACCACAGCCATGCTATTAAATGTGTTTTGTATTAATTTAAAACCAGCATTCACAGAGAAAGTCGTTCACAGAATGTTTTCGTCTTTGCTTCCATGGCCGCCCTGTAACACCGGTTAGCATCCTGCGTTTCACTGTGTGCTGATGCAGCCGAATACATAATATAGTTGTCGTCATTTGCATACATCTCTGTTTTTCTCGTTAGTTAGTGTTAATAGTGTAATTGTGTTTTTATTGCGGCGCATCAACGCACTGCGGCAGCATTCGTTCTGAAGCTACTGCACCTTTTGGTGATAAAGTCGTTATTTTACACAAGGGCAAGTCTAACAACATCAACATGCATTTAGCTAAAAGGCAACAGCTTTCAGTTTTTATGCTGACATATAAAATGTTCAGTCGCATAGAAAGTTTCAGAAAAGCTGAACATGATAAGAACCATGTGTCGAGTAGCTCTTTGTGCTACTTTACAAGTTTCAATGCTCTGATTGGTCGGGGGTCTCTCCAATTGCATCCAGAGGTACGTTGATGACATCCTTTGAAAGTCACAAATGAACTGAAAGGTTGCAGACCTATTTGTAAATCTAACCTGATCTTGTGGTTCCAGGCTACCTTTGTCTCTCATCTAAAAACAGGGTTGAACATGCAACATTGAGGTTTGTCTCTGGACTCTCATCAACGTCTCTCCAGCAGACATTTCCAACAAGATAATACAACATTATGAAACAATATACATGTGATATTATCATTTTTATCACCTTCCCTGATTAAATTTGAGATGAGGTCACTTATCTCGATGCGGTTTCAGAGGATAATCAAACAATAGAGCTCTAGATCTGAATAGATTCGAAGACTGTTGTCCCTTTCTTTGGTTTAATTAAACTCGTTCCACTCATATATGCTTCATGCCCAATGGGTACTAGAACCGGAGAAAAAGGAAACGTTTTTCACCTCTTCTTCGATTTTATTACACTCATGCAAATTCACACCATCAGTTTAAAAACCCAAGTAGTGCAAATGAGGTGGCAAATGTTCAAGAGTCTTAAACCTCAGGAAGCCTAATGGCATGCAAACAGCCAAACAAACACAGACAGGAGAGATGTGTTTGTGTACAGTATATAGAAATCACTGGCCATCACCTTTAAAATGTAGATTTACTGTTTAGATGTTGTGTTTGGCTTCTGCAAGGATCGCAAGGTGCACACTGAGCACTTAAATGAGTTTATTGTAATGAGGCAGAGAAAGTGCAGGTGAGCAGGCTGTGAGGCTGAGCAGCGGTCAGGCCGGCCCGGTGAAGCAGAGTGGGCGGACAGCGAGACTCGAGGGTTAATCGCGGCTGCAGATTCTGGAGACACAAGGAGAATGGGGTGACTGGAGAGTCACATAACAGCTTGTAAAGGTACACTATGGTGAGTCAGGACTAGACGCTACTGCACCGGTCTGCTGACAATCCCCCCCCAACTCTGTCTGAGCGGGACAGGAGGTTAATGAGGAGAGGAATGATAAATGAGAGGCTAATGGAGGAAAAATAATCATTTTCCCAGCAGCAGCTCCGGGGATATTCTACTGGATATCACTGATTTATCAGAAAAGTAAGAAAAGTCATTTTAGTCACAAATCATGTGCATTTTATTCAAATTCGGGAAAAGGCATTCTGTCAGAACTGCAGTATATTGCAGCATCATAAAAGTGGAGGTTAAGGTCCAAGCTTACTGGGAACAAGCTCATTAAAAATTAAACCTCTAATAACCCCACGACTCAAGATCGAACCTTCTAAGAACCCATATTGCAGAGTTGCTGAATAATCCAGAGATTTGTGCTTTGTGGGAACAGCATATATATTTTAGCTACTCGCACATGTCCGGTCACATTGCAAATACATGAGCTCCTTGCATTTTCAAAGCATTAAGCAGCTCGTTTCCTTGAAACATGCACATAAACTACACTTTGCACTGCATTAAATATGCGCAGGTGGCTGCAGGATGAGCACTCTTAAAAGACAGAACCAAGCACTTACATTGTTCGTGTGTGTGTATGTGTGTGCTGGAAGAAATGACCCTGTTGTCCCTTGGTGGTATGACTGCGGTTATATTCAAGGTTTAGTTAAAGTGTCTATTCCTAATGATTGGCTTGTTTGATCGGGTAACAGGTTATTGTGTTTGAAGTTTCTGTGTCTGCTGAGTTCTTCACTTACGTGCAAATTGTGTTACTTGGTTGTTTGATCAAATTTTCCTGCAGCGGCCTTTTTACCATTGACCATTGAATCTAAACGAATTATTAATTAAAATCTTATATATCACCAGAAATTAAAATAGATTGAAATTAACTGAATAAAGTGAAATAACATGCAAATTCTGTCCCACTATCAGGCTAATGCTGTACTTTCTAACCACGCATTTAAGCAACTCAGGCATGCAAACATCTTCTTTTTACCTCCCTTTCCCAGAACTCCCACTTCCTCTTTTATTCAGTCGGACAAAAGAACATAAGCCACATTTTGTCATATGGGTAAGGAACGGATTGTGGTGCTGCTGACTCACTCAGCTTTGATCCTTTATAATAACAGGAGCCCAAACTCTCCCCTAATAATGACGTATTATATAATATGTTAAAAATAATACTGTTATTGAAGTGCTCGCTGCACTAACTTGGCAGGACTTGTAGGTATCACACAGGTTTTGCAGGCTTGTGGCAGAGTCACCTCCAGCATATGTATTCAAATTAGAGATATTACAGTTATCCTTTAGAAATAGTTTTATTTAGGAACTAGGACGTGGCAAAATCACAGGACAGCTCTCTGCATTGTTCTCATACAATCAGTCCATCTCTCATTGACGTGGGCCACCTTGTTTCAAATCATCCACTATTGTTCCAGTTCCAAAGGACAGAATTACTTGCTTGAATGACTGCAGCCCCGCTGCTCTGACATCCTTAGTCATGAAATGCTTTGAAAGATTCCTGTCTTTCCTCAAATCACTGACAGGCCTTCTGTGGGATCCGCTACAGTTTGCCAACAGAGCCACCCGCCAAGTAACATTGAGGATGTTGTTTAGAGGAAATGAAAATACCGGTAGGACCAGCAGCCCATGCAACTTCTCACATCGCCAGATTTTTGGTTTCATTCGCAGAGTGGCTGGCAAGCTGTTTACCCTGTAGGAAGTCCTAATACTGAGCTACGTATATCATTTCCTCACTCTATGTGCATATTTAGTGTGCACGCATGAAAGGGGAATCAATCCTCTCATCAATCTTCCAGCAAGAGAATTGTTCTAATTGAAGATCCGCTGCTTTGTGTCAAATTGCAGAAGGAAAAGGAGGAAAACACATAAAGACACTGCTGAAAAACACCATCGACGGCAGAAAACTCAGTTAACGACACACAACAGGTGTTCTTAGTGTGCAGGCTTGTGCTCATTTTATCTGCAGGCGCTCCTAATAATAATCCTCATCTGGGTTCAGTAGTCACGAAAAACCGTCAATCATTCAGAGGCCATTGCTGAAGATAACGAAAAATGAACCCTTTAACCAAAAAAAAAAAATGATTATGGCTGGTTGTGATAAGAAATCCAACAGGCAGTAATATTCTAAAAATAAAATGTATTCTGTGATTAATTCGGCGCTGCCTTTGTGAAGTTAACAGGCCTGAGGGTTCAGTGAGGTTATTTGACGATGAATTGTGCTGTCTCAGACAAAGGTGGTATAAACTCCTCTCCATCAGTTATATACCACTTTGATTTAATCTTCTATGCATGTCTCAGGATGCAGATGTGACTGATGAGTCATCCCAGGTTAACATATCAACATTTGAAACACATCTTTATTAGTTGTAAGATAGACTGATTCACTGTTCACTGCTTTTGTGTGTGCACAGCCGGGGACGTGAGCAGCAGATAGTCTATGATAACTTTTCAGTAACTAGTTTGCTGTACAGGAATTAATTTAGTTTGTTGAATCACAAAAAGTTACAATTGTGGTTGTGTTTTTGCAAGATCATTTGTGTGTGCCCATCGTTTGGATTAATCATAAACTACCTCAACACTCCATCTGGGATCAGTACACAAACAACGAATGTTTGTAGCTTGCGGTGATGCTGAAAAGTATTTTGTTTTAGAGGGAGATGATTGTAGTGTTTGTTCTACCCCTCGCTGTTGAATTATACTGCATTAGATACACACAAATCTTCCTCTCACTTGTTCATCCTCCTCTCATCTCTCCTGATGTGTCATGTTTACAGTTGGATGTGCTGCTGTTTTGTTGACTTCATTGATAATGTTCGCTATATGAAAAAGTGCATCTCTAAAAATATTGATCAGATTTCACCTTTTTTCCAGGTTTGACTTTGAAGGCGCACGATTGGCTTTCGTTTCCTCTGCGACAATCTGCAACCAACGTGAGATCACGAGAGGACGGATTTTTTGCACCCAGTTTTGACTCTTCCTCCAAAAGTCCCACAACCTTACCAGGTAAAGACACCAGCTATACATATATATATATATACTGTATGCATGTATAAGTGAAGTAAATTGAGCTTTTTCCTCAGCATTTGTGTCTTCCCACTGGTCACAACCCATTTCAGAGAGTTTAATCTTCATCGTTTAAACTTATTTGTAACACATCTGAAAATCTATCCAAGTGTCCTTATTGACTAGATGGACAAGAGAGACATAAGTGAAGTTCTGTCCAAGTTCCTGGCTTAACCGTTGAAGACTTCAAATCCCAGTTTCCAATATTATCATGACACATAAAGCATTATTGTGCACAAAGACTTGCGGTGGCTTAATGAATGAAGGAAAAAAAACATCCAAAACCTCAAACAGTATCAGTGTGAGCCTGTTCAAAACACGCATTCATCTGAAACACATCACAGATGTGCTGAGTGCCTGTCAGTGAGAGTAAAAAGACACATTTACAGGAGAAAGAGAGACACAGAAAGAATGCCTGTTACCTCCATAAATGAAATGGCTGTGTGGGTGGATGTACATGTGAGTGCAGGCTGCTGGGAGCTGTGTGTGGGAAGTGGGTACTGAGTGGGAAGAGAAGAGCTGCTTTAGTGAGACGATCAGCACCAAGGCTCGCTGAAAGGCAGTCACGCTTTCATAGGTTCTCTTTGTCTTCTGTACTTGCACAAAGACAGAGTTCCAGGTAGTGCGATTGGTGATGGACGGTGGATAACGGTGTTGTTATTAGTGTTTGCTGTGGTCTGTATATGTGTGTGCGTGAGGGTCGTGGAGGGCTTTTATTCACGTTTTTTCTCATGCAAATCGTGATCCGTGGATTGATGAGGAACATGATAGATAGACTGGGTAGATACTGAACATGTTTGTCAGAGCTTGTGTCAAAAGAAGTTTTAACAAGCCTTCTAACTCAAGACATTGGTGCAAGTTTGAATGTGTCATCCTTTGGTTAGAGCAACATTATCATTGGTTATTGCATGAATATCATTAAAGGTTGTTTGCTCGATGATGCTCAGTTAGTTTACATCCGTTCAATATCAAAGGTGGTGGATTGACGTAGGAACCAACAGACACTCAGGACCTTCATACGTTGCCATCCTAGAGCCATGAGGGGAAAAACATCTCTCAGATGTTTTTTCATGCACCATGCACACCCTCCGAAGTACTATTTTTTCAGCCAAGTACTCCCTGAACAGTGATTTTCCATTAGTGTCTGATTAATTAAACATCATAACTGAGGAAAAGTGGTTCATCAAACTTACATTTACTTTTTAGCTTATTGTGGTGTAATCATTTTAGCGATTATTCAAATGATTAAACGAGTAATTATATTTTTGGACTAACTTTTTCAGAATATTCTCACGTAACTTCGCTGTACTCCAACAAACCCCTCAGGGGTATACATCCTCCATAATTGAGAAACACTGTCCTAAGCAAAAATGCATATTTCATGCATATTCAGATTTACATTAGGTGTATGACAATCGTCTGAGGGATCTACAGCATGAAAGGGGAAGGAGGAATGATGAAGCAAGGGACTAATAAAGGATGGCAGTAAATAAATCATAAGAAGAACTGTATCTAAAGGGCTACGCTTTAAATGGAATTATCAAATCGACTTAATTTGAAACCACTCTGCTATTGAGATATGTTGATTTGTGACTGCAACATGACTCCAGTGGATCCTCTCCTATGACGTTTTCACCTGACACCAGCAATCACTGTGGGTGAAGCACCTTTACATGAAACATGATACATTGCAGGTTTAAATTTGATGTTAAAACTCTTGACACTCCTCAGCACACCATCATTTCTAAGGCAGTGAGTGTTTATATGTACCTGGCAGGCGTCTGTGTTGGGACACATTACCGTCAACGATGAGATTGATTACGCGTGACAACAGCCGCTAAAAACTCCTCTCCTGGTTCCAATTGAAACATTCTGCTTTCAAGTAATGAAATGAGAAATTAGCACTAATTGAGCTAAGAGGCATTATATTACAGTAGTTATATAAACGGTACTGAAACACACTCCTGTTGCTCGCCACAGTGTTTGACCAGGAAAAATCTTGCTTCGAGTTCCAGATGTTGTCGGACCCTCACCACTGCCTGTTCGCTGAATTTCAGGAATTTATAATAATACTCAGCAGAAAGCTTTGAGCCATTGAAGCAGGCTTGCATTCTCATCCTATAGTCAGTTATTTTTTGGGATTATTTTTAGATATAGTCTATATAATATATCAACTGTAGCACAGGAGTTTGCCCTCACTTCTCTCTCTCTCTTTCTCTCTCTCTCTCTCTCTCTCTCTCTCTCTCTCTCTCTCTTGTGTATGCAGGGCAGCACTTCTCTGCTGGGGTATTCGTTATTTTCTGACACCTTTGGTTGATGTTTTTTATGTACTGTTCGACATAGAGACGCTCCGCCTCACACACATACACACTCACGCCGGCTCTCACTGCGTGTTCAGACAGAAATTGAGGCGAACTTCAGATGTTTAAAACAGTGAAGAATTTGTGTGCTGCTTTTTTAATGGAAACAATAATAGACATGGGAGGTAAACAGAGAGGACTGGAGATTCTCTGGACACAAATACACACTTTCCACACACACCGTGAGTGCATCTGTCGGTTTGCTTACAGTTACCGTACAGTTCGCGCAAATACTCACAGATGATGATGTGAAGTGAAAAATTTGCTTTGCATTCTGTGAACACACATTTAGAGGAACCTAATTATGCATCCCTAAGCTCCTGTGCTCTCTGGCTCCTGCAGTGAGACGGCCCTGAGAGGAGAGCCCTGCAATGCAGCATCTGTGTGACTCACACAGACACACACACACACACGCACACACACACACACACACACAACCTCACACAGTGAGATGGTGGCGTGTGAAAGTGCTCAGAACGTAGGAGGGAGATGAGGAGAGAGAGGGAGAGGGAGAGAGAGCAGAGTAAGGGGAAAGAAGATGAAGACTGATGGAATCTGGAGGAGGAGGAGGAGGAGGAGGAGTGAGTAGGAGGAGGAACAGCGATGGGAGGAGGGTGAGGAGGTAGGAAGAAATAACAGGTGGGAGGAAGACTCATAGGTAAAAGCCGACACGAGCCATACAAATCAAAATTGGACAGCATAATTAGCTCTGTGATTGCTTCGTCCAGCTAGAATTTTCGAGGCTGATCGTTCATTCACATTTCGTGTAAAATCAGGCAGACTGATTATCATTTTGGCTTTCTCCTTCAAGTTGGGCACACGTTGTGATACATACCAGCAGCACAGGATTGAGTGTTGAAGTGTGTGTGTGTGTGCGCGTGTGTGTGTGTGTGTGATTGTGTTCAGGTCAGGGTTTTCCCAAGAAAAGGTTTTGTGTCTTTTGGCAAGTGACCTTTGACAGGGCGCTGGCAGCCTTACAGTAAACTCGTGGGCGGAGAGAGGAGCACACCGACCTTTTATTTTTAACACTATACTGTATGTCACCTCAAATCATATATCTCGATATGAATGGTGACTAAATGTCAGGGTTTCTGTAACACTAGAATCACACTGACAGGACAACTACTATGAAGCCAATGAATAGATTTGGACCACGTACAGGATATTTCAAAGGGATAAATATATATTTAATGAAAAAAGGTTTGTGATACCAATATGAGAGGATCTGAGGAGGAAGATATCTGCGTTAACAAGAGAGCTGGCAATGTGATGACCACTGGACTACCATTGCAATCGGTGCCTTCACCTTAGGGGCCTTCCACCCGGCCTCTGTGTCAACTCCATCACTGATTATTTCGTCTAATGTGTGATACAGAGACTTAAACAACAGGGGACTGTTCTGCTGTTCCAACGTGTCTGGCGGCAGCCAGACAGCTGTCAGGCAGCCTCCAGCATATCTGGCAGAGGGACGATGTCCTGCCTGTTTGGTGAGGAGGAGATCATGTCATAGATGTCACGCACAACAGCTAACGCACCATTTTAACACTTTGTTAAGACACATTTCAACAAAGTTGGTTGACGAGGCTCAAAATGGCTTTCAGGTTTTTACCCTTAATTTGTTTAACCGCTCCAAATATTGTCCCTGCAGCAAAGACGCATTGTTGTAGGTCTGGTCACACATCTGCATAATATAAAGGCCAGACGGCACGGGATGTTTTCAATAAGCTCCATTATTGACTGTGCATCATTACAAGAACAGTTGTACATCCCAGTAAATAATTTTGCACCTTGTTCCTCCAGACACATGGAATGGAAAGCGACAGCTGCTTTCTGTGTATTAATCGTACAGTATACAGCAGCGCCTCCAACGACACACTTTACATCCTCTCTGTTAATTTGTATAGAAGGCCTCCCTGCTGCCACAAGCTTCTCCAGGACCTGATTCTTGGCACAATAGTTGTCAACTGGTGAGATTTGACCTTTTCCTCATGGCCCCTGATAGCAAGCCTGTGACTGCTCCTTTAGGCCCTCTCACCTTTGGCACTGCTCAACAAGCCTGCTGTCTGACCAGCTCCACATCAATTGATGGCTGTGAGCATCGCAGCCTCTTCTGCAGAGCCTTCCTGTGTGCAGCACTCATCCTTGGGTTGTCCAAAACCTTAGGGACATTGTTTTACCGCAGCACATGTGAAATAATTGTCACTTTTGCATACGGAACAGAACAAGCCGGTCTGTGCTCATGTACCATTCTGAGTTGCAATGGTACTCCACCTTCCTATAAGTACTGGCAGTGTCCTTCTTTGGCTGAGTTGGGGTGTAGCCGGCCTCAGTTCCCCAGCAGCATCTGCCCACACATGCTGTGGCTTAAGCCAGCAAAAACAGGGGCAATGTCGTCCCCTGTCTCTCATCCAGACCTGCCAGTGGTGGTGCTGATGGTCGTGCCTGTGATGGTAGTGCACTCTCTTTAATGCATTTGAATAACAAACTGGTTTATTATAATCGGATTTAGACGATATTATTAACATTTCTACCTGGATTAGACGACTTTATTACAACAATACCTGAAAGTGTACTCCGGTGCCAGTGATGCACGCCTCCAGTAACAGGCAAAAGACGCCTTTATTTCCACCCAGCTTGCAAGTTTATCTTCAAAAGCATAAACAAATTAAAGCCTTAAGAATTCATTTCGTCACGTCAGCGTATCCCTATGAGACTGGTGAAAAGGACATTAAAGTAACTGATCAAAGCCTGAATTTAAAGTAGAACAAAATTGACGCGTGTGTGCGTGTGCGTGTGTGTGTGTGTGTGTGTGTGTTTGACTCCACTGTTAGTACTCTGTCCTTGCCAGTATGTCGTTATTCTATTGACTAGTTGTCTCCCTGGGTGAGGTTGTTGGGGAAAGTGATAGATTCAATCTCTTCGCTCCCTTGACAATTAAGGTTCCCTGCAGCAATTCACTGAACCCCTGTAACTCAGTGGCTTTAACTTCTCCAGGAGAGCCACTGAATGGACATCAAAAGAAGTCTGTGGTTGTACAAAGCAGCTTCATCTTACAACATTTGAATCTGTAAATGCTAAATATAAGTTGCTGACAGATATCATGATACTCAGCAATTTCTCCTTTAAATAACTAATTAATTAAAGTTATATTTAAAAATCCTACAAGCATTTTGTTTTCCTTTAATACCAATACATGGAAACATGTTTGGGGATTTTGGACCCATGTGTTTGACATCTCTCTCCGCCATGTTCCTTTTGTAGAATCGATAGCAATTCTATGACATCTATTGACACGGTTGCTGTTGCTCATGGTAACGCAAACCTTTTCTGAGACACTTTTTTTCTTGAATTTGTCACCCTGTGAGCCTGTCATCTATAAATGAGATGAGAGATGAGATGAGATGAGATTCAACTTTATTGTCATTGTACAGAGACAACGAAATGCAGTTAGTATCCATCCAGAAGTGCAAAATAACAGTAAAGTGCAGAGTATGTGTAAATGTTCACTATGGAAGTGAACAAAACAGTACAAGTGAAATATGTGCAAGAATACAGCATAAAAATATGTGCAAAAATACAGCATAAAGATATGTGCAAAAATACAGCATAAAGAGTAATACTATAGAGGTAGGTTATGAAGAGGTAGGTTATGAAGAGGTCAGGGTGGTCAGAAATGTACAAGAAATATAAATAGTTATAAATAGGGGGGGCTATGGTGGAGTGGGTACAGAGTTCAGAAGTGAGACAGCAGCAGGGAAAAAGCTGTTCCTGAACCTGCTGGTCCGGGAATGCAGGGACCTGAAGCGCCTGCCGGAGGGGAGGATGTCTGCTCTTCAGTTATCACTAAAATTTTCTCTCTAAACTCAAACTGACGTCTGATCATATCCAGAGTTTACACATAAGTGAAATTGAGACATTACTGCATTGCAGCCCCAGTTTGTCATCTATGATAGAAAAGCCTCAGCTTCACATGATAATGTTGCCTAATGCCTTTAAACCTAGCCTGCTGAGTTTTCATACTGCTTTACAATTGTCTTTCTTCAGGCTTTAACCCAGCAGGTGGTGCTGTTTCATTCACGCGTGCATGCACACATCTTCCCCCAAACACACAGACTGAACACTGTAATCAGCCACTCAACGGGGCATCAGAAACACAGGATCCGGGCTTTAGTCTTCCCAGTCTGACCACTGAAGATGATCTTCTTGGAATTTGGAAGCAAGCCACAACTCAAAGTGACCTCCATCATCAGACAGACAGTAGGGAGACATCGCACCAGGACAGCAGCCTCATCTTTAAATTTTACGACTCTTTTAATATCTGAAGTGCTCTTCAGTGGAGGTTCGAGCAGAGTCACATTGGTGTAGCTGCAGCAGACGTTACAGTGACAGTGGAGTAGAGACGCAAAATATACTGCTGTGGCTTTTGGACAGAGATGTATTGAGCATTAAGTGAGGGAGTTGGTGCAGTGTTGTGTGCTGCGGAGTCTCTATAGGGGCTTCATTCTCACTGATGTTCCCTTTAGAGCTGAATCATGCAAAGCTCCATTGACTCCTGACTCTGATCCCGTTAGGCTGCTAGGGCTTACAGATATCCCATACTGAATGCATTTAGTCATCGCTGTCAGTCTGTTTAATGCTATTCTACTCCTTCATGCTCTATCCCCATGGTCTTCTCTTCCAGGGCTTCCCAAGCTTTACGATTTTGCCCTTCAGTGCAACCGTCCATCATGTGCCAGATGTGTTTTCATTGACTTTAAAGAAGTTGTTAATTAACTATTTTGACTTCTTAACTTGCTCGCTCACTTTCCCAAACTTTAAATCACAGCAGGTGATTGTAGAATCTAACAACTGACTGACTCTTCTGTTCTGTCAGTGTGTATTGTATCACGCTGAATGTACTGTGAGCGCAGTGACTACTGCTCAGCGTAGCGGTACCTTGGTCCAAGGCTGCAAATATTGATTCCTGTTTGCTCGTCAGTCTCTGTGGACTCCAGAGCTAAAAGACAGATTGCTCCTTTAGCATTCTTTTTTGAACAACTACACAGGCGGCTTGGCAAGTGCTTGAAGTGCCACGACCAGGCCACATGGCCACGATCATCCTGTAAAAGTCATCATCAAGAGAGAACAACATGCAGAAAAATAAAAGATAAATCCAACTCAATTATCCACATAGGAAGAGCAGTACCAGTTTATTGATCTCATGCTACATCAAATCTATTCATCTCCTTACCCCACCTCCTGCACAATATCGGTCAAGAGGTCATTGAATCTTGACATCTCATCCTGCCGAAGGTAATCATGTGACCTGATCAATAGTGTCCATCTTATGCATCTGCTTGATCTCCTCTCCATGCTGTTCTCATCAATCACCTGCACTCAGCATCATTTACATGCGAGCCCGACAGTTGTTGCACTGGTCGATGTTTCAGATAGTTGTACTGACAGCAATCCACTTCTCCCCACCGTCCAAACTCCTGTGAAAGATTCTGCACATGGACAGTCGAGCTTTTTCTTTCTCTTTCAAATTGACTTGAAATCCAAGTACAAGGTTTTTTTTAATCCACGTAACTTGTTGTTAATTAAGGCTTTACAATTTGTCGATGTATTACAACATATTGATCAATATTTCATATGAACTTGTCGGTTTGATTGAAGCCCATCTTACGTGCCCGCAATCTCAATTGAGTCACACATATCCAATGAGTCATGGCCTGCACACAAACAAACACACAAATCAATAGTGGATGTCAACCGTTTGCCAACATGGACAAAGACGGTATCTCTCACAACCACCTACACCAACACAGTTGCACTTTCAGAACTGTTGACAGTGAAGCTCAGTGAAGCTGCAGTCGGGATTATGACCGACAAAAAGAGATTTGTGACCAGGGCTGATGTAGCGTGTCCCAGAGCCTCCGCCGGTCTGCACACTGTCCATTCTCCTTTATGTAACATCGCTAACATTGCACTTAATAATACTGACATGCTGAGTCTTCTCTCTCCTCCCTCCCTAAAAAAGGAGAGACTCCATCCCCGCCCAGCCGCCCCTGCTGCTAGCTTGCACCAGCATGGCAGATGATCGACAGCCAGAAGACGGTGCCCCCCAGTGGGATCCATCAGGGGGGCAGGAGCCCGCTGGCACCCAAGGGGCCAATGGTTACTCCTCGTCTGCATACAGGACCTGCCAGACTGGGGGCGCCCACATGACCACAGCCACTTGCTCCGCAAGGGAGAATGGCTTCAATGGGGAGCTAACTGGTGCTCATGCTATAACTGCAGGTATGATGTTTTTCATTTGATCTGATTTACCTTTCATCACATTGGTTGTGTTTGGGATTAGAGATTGACTGTATATTAAACTGGAGAACGCTTATAGAAGACATTGTTAGATTTGACTGTTGCACATGTGCATGTGCAGCTTCTTGTGCGATTATGGGGACGTGCTTGTATGTGAGTCTCTGTGAATTTTGCCGCTGTGTTTGAGGACTTCTGGTGTGTATGTGAGTGTGTCCTATTTTCTTCCTATGCGTGGGTTTGCCTCATGAATCCTCCCCAGAATCACTGTTATTAACAGTGCTATAATTAAAACATAAAATCTGTTTCTCAACCCCTCAACCCCCACCCTCCCCTGACTCACACCCTGGAGATAAGAACAATAATGTACCAATGTTGTAACCAAGGCAACGGCTCCACTACAATTTGTTTTGCCCGGGCTTTTGTTCTTCTAGCCTGTAGCTTGACACAAACAACATATGCCATTTTGCGTACACTGACAAGAGCCAAATTAACCTCCCATAACCCCTCTACTTTGGAGTTGTACTTTTTAATTGTGTTTCATTTAGTCTACCCACTATCTTCTAATATGGTGGCAAGTTTGTAAATAATTGGAAGCTGATTACATTATGTTATAGAATTCTTCTTCTGTTTCACCTGTTATTCTGAGAACTGTTCATGTTCGAAAAGGAAAGAACATATCAGATCACTACTGGATTTATGACAAGACTCAGGGCACCTTAATCAGCCCCTTCATCCTTAGCTGTTTCTATTGTTGTGTGGACTCACTAGTTGACATCGTGATTTTGTGATGTAAATTCTGAACGAGATAAAAAATAACGACATAATTGATTGCAGAAGAAGAGCAAACTAGAGCATAATAAACATCGACCCTCAGTTGTTAAGGAGGAAATACCTACACTATGAAAGAGCTCAGGCTGCGCACAAACATTGTAGGGTGCCCTAAAACGTCCTGTGGGTCCCTGCAGTGGAAAGGCACCTAGAAGGGCTGATGCTGGCACTCAGTAAGACCTTTTCCTCTCCGCGAAAAGCTCTTCAGACACTAAAAGAACTATCGAAGCACGAAATTGCCCCCTTGACTTTCCTTTGAGACAAAGTTGAAAAAGCCAGCCAGCCGTGCTCAAAGAGGTCAAGAGAAAGAGATGAAGTGAGGGAGCAAGAAACAAATGATGTGAGTGAGGGAGTTAAGAAGGAGTGCAAAGCACTGTTCAGCATATTCAGATGGTTGGATATTGCATTGACTGATGTCTATGTTATTGAGCAGGCACAAGTGTCTGGGCATTGTGTCAAGAAGCCTCCATCTCATCAGCCTAAATCAGCGTGTTTGGCTACGGCAGCGAGGAGATTTGCCCAATTTGCTCAAATGAAGCTCTGGTGTGAAATGTGGACACAGACAGACAGGGACATTACAAAGTGTTTTTTTTGTTCTTTTTTTTGTTCTTCTTCTTTCAAGTCTGCAAGAATGTATCTTGTATGACAACATATTTTTTGCTACACATTGTCTTCAGGTTTCCTACATGCACATTCTGCAGGTTTCTTCAGGTCTTAAGAGCAATATAGCCATTCTCTAAAAGAAGACTCAGGTCAGGGTCACCTCCCCTTTACATGTTGTTCACCTGCTAACAGCTCACCCTTTTATTACATGCAAGTCCACCGCAGACCACATTCCTTATGTCCGCATTCATTTCCAGAATTATCAGAAAGATGCCTACATGTTTTCATTAACGTCCATATGATATTGACTGACAAATCAATTAAGGATTCAGGCACAGCTCATTAACACTACATGTTAATCAGCAGTTACTTCCAAGATGCTGCTCTGCACTGCTACCACACACAACAGCGACTGTGCTGGGCAACAGATGCAGAGAGGTCAGTCTGTTGCTCACAGGGCAGTAGGCTAGAGGCGACTTTCTTCTTTATAAACTCTCTAGGGTTTGTCCGTGGGGATGCTTGATGCTTGGAAGTGTTGTTTTGAGCTACTGAAGTTACTGTGAAGCTTTTACAGTAAGTCTCCATTGGGCGTCCCACTCAGGAGTGTACTCCTGTTGACAGATGGTCACTCAGAGCGCAGACCTCCGCCAACGTAAAAAAGTGCAATTTTTTACTTAACGGATCTAGCCCTAAGTAAAGGGTTTGTTCCTTGACCCATGCCACAGCACTCCAATAAGTTTGGTGAAATCTACCCACTAGTTTTTGCCTGACAGACAGTCAGACAGTACATTTCCTTACAATTTGACACATGTGATACGTCTATTTTTGTTGTTGTATTTTCTCTGATCACAGATCCTATTTAATGACATTGCTTATATATGATAATATATATTTTATATGTTGATTATTATATTCAACCAGAGCATCATTTCCGCTGTCACCATTTCCTAAATACTGGAGACCACAGACACAAAGGCTGAAACAGCCGCAGCATGATGCTGGCATCTGAATTACATTGGAGGCAAAGTCAGTGACCCACCAGTCTGTTTCCAAGGCAACCACTTTCTTTACACATTTTTGGTGCCGGCTGGTATCACACCAAACGGCACTCCTCTTTCCGTGCCCTCGCAGTCCTGCTGCATGAGCGTGTGTATGTGTGGCAGTCTTGCTGTCTGTTGCGATGACCCAGGGCTTCCAGTCGTAGTCTCTGCTTCGGTCTGCCTGTCATCCAGGTAACGCATGCTTTTTCTTCCCTGCTGCAGTATGTCTGAGTCGGCTTGTTACTGTTTCTTATTATTGCTGCATCCTGACTGTATGTCAAAGCAGCTAATTGTGCTTGTGACTAATTGCCTGTCAGAGCGGATGAAAGGCAGACTGCTATTTCATTTGACATCATTCTGTCAGATAAATGCTGAGATAACCAGACCAGGCTCGTTTTCATTACTGCCAGCCGGCAGTGTAAATGGGACAAGGTCATTTTTTTACAGTGCTTTGGCTTTGTGAATGTGCATGTGCCCACTACCTGATCTTCTAAATGTATGTCTGCAAAAACCTGCATATTAATTTATTCTTCTAACGGTTTTACCCAACTTCAAGCTTTAAACTTGTCACGATATTACGGTTGACTGACCTGTTAATGAAACACTATAGCAGGCATTGCATTGTTCCTGTGTCAAAACATGTTCTGTGTGTCAAACACCTTATTAAGGTAATATATTGTATTAGAAGAAAAACTACATTAAACACACACTACACACTGTAGCCTCAAAACTTTGGCAGATAGAAATTGTCAAGTTGAAAATCAGTTCACTTCAGTCAGAGTTTCAACAGATCCACAGGGACCAGGAAGGATATACTGTATAATCCTAATAAGCATTGTCACAAAGAGCCCAGTCCACCTTTAAGTCAACATTGTCATGTGTCCTAATCATTGAATGATGATTGGAGCAACTTACAAATTCCCCATGCAGATTTTATAAAGAGTTTTTTAAGGTACAATTTGTATATAATCTGATAAAACGAGTGCTTCATATTTCACACTCCAAATGAATAGGGGGTCTCAGCCACGGGTTATTTGGGATTGAGTGACTCATTGTTGCCTCCTGAGGAATGAAGTGGTATTACAAGTAATTTTAGGAAATCTCACACTGGGAAAATACATGTTCTGCACAAGTCATATAGTTACTTAACTCATGAAGTGTAAGGTTTAGTTTTTTTTTTGTTCCTCCAGTTTTGAAATACATCCTGGAAGCAGTGAATAGGTGAAACATGTGTATTGCACTTTGATACGAGAAATGGTAAAAGGATGCTTTGAGTCATCGAGTGGGCTGTGATAAGTGTGTGTGTGTGTGTGTGTGTGTGTGTGTGTGTGTGTGTGTGTGTGTGTGTGCGTGTGTGTGTGTGTGTGTGTGCGTGCGTGTGCGTGTGCGTGTGTGATTGCAGGGGTATAAGCCTTGTTGATGTGTGGGTGATGCTGGATAGAAAAAGGTCCTAAACAGCAGCAGTAAAAGCATCACACTGGCACCCAGCTCCACATTACCACTGTTACTATGCAAATGAATGCAGATAAGATTAATGCTGTGCATGCCAGCGGTATTGAAACAGACACACGGACAGATTTAATGCAGAGATTATTAGACTATTTTAGAGCATTGTTATCACTGTAAGGCGTTTGGTCCCGATTTAGAGACCAAACTGATAAGGAAGCCACGTCTGTGTAAATTATCATGATAGATTAAAGATGACATTTGTGCTCCCTGTCAGCGCCTTCTGCTCACAAGTGTCAGTCAGTCATGACAGTCTTTATCGAAATGTCGTCACTAACAGCATGACGGGTGTTAATGTAATATTACGTCCATTTTTTGTTAAGGCTCAATTCAATATATAATTAATTAAACGGTAAAGTGAAATTGCATTTGAATGGATAGAAGAAGGAAGGTGAATTGTAACAGGCGTCTGGAGTCTGGCTGCTCAATCAAAGAGAAAATATTTACAACCTGATCTCCAGCTAGTTCCCATAACACCCACACCAATTATGTCAACATCTTGTTAATACCAATTAACATATATGAAATCATGCCAACCATTGTGTTCATAAATAGATTAAGTGTTAAAGCACTTGATGATGTGGTACTGTGCTTCTCAGATGATTCAGTGAATTTAGTGGTCTGCAGTCCACTGCAAATAGGATACATGCAGTAGTCTGATAGCATAGAAGTTAAGGGATTTTGCATGACTTACCTGCCTTTCATGAGTCCCCCCTTGCTCAGGACCACTAAAGACAGCTTCTTATACAGAGCAAAACAGGAAGTGGAAGAGGCTGAATGGGTGTGCCGAACAGGAGTCTGCCTTGTACTTTTCCAGATAGATTGACCTTCACCTTTTGTTCTTGTCTTTGTATCGTTCTTCTCTTAATTCTTTGATGGTATAGGCCTAAAGGTTAACTTGTATTCCAGCATTGATTGTTCATCCCATTGCCCCTTGTGTGTCGGTCTAGACTAGCCATTATCTATACAGACCTCTCTCTGTCTTATTTGTGAGGGAAGTGACTTTAAGTTAAGTCTTGAGTTGCTATTTGTGTAGTTGTTAATTGTAAATAAAGTTGAAACTTTCCATCCTAGGCCGCTTCTATATTCTTATAATATAGTCTAATGTTAATTGACTGATATATGGGACTCTCTGTGTTTAGAGCAAGTGTCAGCCAGGATCGTGCAGGAAGTGACGGCAGAGGCAGTGGCGGTGCTTAAGGGGGAACAGGAGACTCAAAGGCAGCCGCCATCAGGTTTGACACACACACACACACACACACACACACACACACACACTACACAGTGGTGTCCATGGTGGACACTATTCATACTTAGGGTGTAGATGATGGGCGGGTTGCTGGAGACATGAATTTGTTTAGAATGCTGAGTCGTCTTTCATCTTAAGCTGAATAATTCTTTAGTGTTTGTCTATCCCTTAGAGTAGCTCCTGTGAGCAAGATTCTAAATGCAGCAAATAAGTCCTATACCCTATATGATAAATGTGATTTACATAACTTTTTTTCTTTCTCTGTCCTCCTTTGTAGTTGAAGACACCCCCAATTTACCTCCCTCGCCTCCTCCCTCACCTGCTGCAGAGCACATTGGTCCTCAGGAACAAGGTAGGCCTAGAAATTGTGTATATGAGAATCATCTCATGGATAAGACTGTCGTTCCCTCATTTCTCATGGGCGTAGCCTCTGTAATTTTGTCATTGCCAACACATTGGGGTGCTGAGGTTGCTTGGCTTTGGGGTTACTCTCAAGTCCGAGGACCTGTCCCACCTCCATTGGACAACCAACCACGGGTGACCCCTCAGGACACCTAACATTTCAGAGTTGTTAAAGGCAGGAACAATCTCTCCATTTTTCAAGCACTGATTTCGTCTGAAATGCACCCTCCTCTTCATTTCACACCTGGTACAGATACAATTTGTATCTTTATCGTCATCTCCATTTACCTCTGAAAGAACGAACCAGACAACCACCATTCTACAGGAAACGCTCCTTTTATCAGACAACTCTTCCATTTCCCTCTCTAACATCCATATATCGCTGTCTTCCCACATACTAATATGACAGCCACTTTAGGTTACCCTCCAATGTCTTGTTATTTGTCTAATCATAGCGTTTTGTCAACTGTCAGTGTTTTTTTTGTCTGTTTTGGACTGTGGGCCGTTTTAGCTGAGATCTCTTAACATGACTTGCAGACTCTGGAATCAAACAATTTTTTGTTTGAGTAAGCCGACAAAACAAAAGTAAGTCATCTGATGAGGCCTTGTGAATCGAAGAAATGCAGTCTAGGTGAACTAAATCTTCTTGGTATGCTAGTTAGCTTAGCTAGCCATCCAGGCTCAGGCTAGGCTAACTAGCACATAGCATGTGTGTTTGCTAGCCTTCTGTCCGAATACGAATCTGAATATCTTGCTCTTAAACGACAGAAAGTTAATGTCAAAACGTGAGCATTGTATTGACGTGCAGTTGTCTGCGATAAACGGTTGATACCTACATTTTTACTAGAACTTCTGTTTGTGTTGTGCTTGATCTTTACGTCTGCTCAGTGTGCAGCGGCTGGACTGTATAAATGAGAGCTGGTGGGTATTGGCATGTACCAAATACGATGCGGTCCAGTACTGGAAGTACTGACTTATATCTGCTGCGGGCTACAAGGTGGCAGCTGTTCGGTGTTCTTGCTCGGATTTAGAGGAATGGAGAATAAGTTGTAAATAGCTTTTTTATTTTGTACTGACTTTGAGAGGTTCAGTCGTCTCAGAACCATGTTGTGTTTCTGTTAATATCACCTTCTCAGCTACACAACTTTATTTATTTCAAATTGCTGATTCAATATTGTCACACGTTGGAAGACATCATTTAATCAGATGCTGGTATCGGTATTGAGGTGTTATTATTTGTTGGGATGTCAAACACAAATTTTTACCAAATATTTTCTATTACTGGATCTACTATTGTTGTTATTGGTATAATCTCTATTCTGAGCAGTGTCGAATTACTTTTTATGACGTACTCCTCTTAATAAGCTATAATCGTTATTCGGTGAAAAGGTTTATATTGGTATCTTTCTCGGACTATTCAATGTGCTCGTGGACTGAGTCAAATTATGGCCCACAAATCATGGTCACCTTTAAGTTGTTAGTCATTGTCCCCTCGTCCATGTCCTGTGTGTGTTTTGTTTCTCTTGCTTTCAGTCAAACTTTGTCTCTTTCTTACATTCCCCTCTCTGATTTTGTTGACTCTCTTCCTCCATTTGCTCTCCCTTTTCACTGCAGAAAATGTCCATTTTAATAAGTGATTAAAGGTTGTATTATCTATTACTTACTAAATTAATTAGTTAATTAAGACATCCAATTAAGTTTTTTTCTCATAACTTTAAGCTCCAATTGAGAGGTTAAGGCAAAAATAAAAATTTTAAATTGCCAAATTCTCGCAATGGCCCTACAATAATACACATACAGATTTTATACTTCCATTACGCAATTCTCTCTTGGCAACTTATACATATTTCATTAAAAATGCATTACATTAGCTATATATACCCTTTAAGATGGACATCTCTTTGGTGTGTTCCATTGTCTTGTTCTATTCCTCCTTTTATTCCGTTCTTTTCCTCTTCCTCACTCTCTCTTCCGGTCTGTGTGTCCAGATTTCCCTGCAGTTCTTCTCCTTGTGTCTGTCTTGTTTGTAGATGTAGGGGATGAGGAGGCGGCAGGCCCTCTCCGCCGCTTCCAAAATTCTCGGGAGAGGTGCAAGTTCCTCGCCCCCTCCATCTCAGTTTCCGTGCCCGAGGACGACCCCTACCACTCCGACGAGGAGTACTATGAGCACCCCTTGTTCAGCCCAGAGTGGACGCACTCGGGCTCTCGCCCCACAGGGCAGGCTGCGGCCTTTAGACAGATTGAAGGTGAACCACGCATGGTTCCTCTTTGCCATTTCCCCCCCTCCTTCCCCTCTCTTTCTTTCTCTCCTTTCTCTGTTCAACATTAATTTTTTCTGCCTCTTCTGTGATTTGACCTCTTCCCTTAACCCCTCCCCCCTTCCGTCTCTGCGTCCGTCAGTTCGTCTATTCGTCTCTTCGTCTGTCTTTGTGCGTGTTTTTGTGTCCTTGTGATGTTTGTTTTTGCTCAGTATTTCAGATTTGTTCAAAAGTCATATTAATTTTCATTTACTTCATCCAAAGCCATTGCTACCTGTGGTTGCCATGCTGTTACGTTCGACATTCTAGGGACTTCTTTAAAGAAGGACATGGTCTTATTGTGATTCTGTAAATCACCATAATACACTACAGTTCTCATCTGTAAGATCACAAGGCCACAAGGTTGAGTCATGGAAAATGGCTTAAGGTCGTGTCGCAATAATGTTGCAGGAGTATGACAGGAGATAGTGTGCATGACACATGCAGATATATATTTGGATGTGTCCCGAGATACCTCTAACCCTTTTACCTACGCTGGACTATATCGAACCATCTACACTCATTCTAAACTTACACACTCACCTGCACAGAAACTTACAGACGAAACGCTTTTACAGGCTGTGTTTAATTCAGTTATCTTTTTTTTTTTTCCAGCTCTTGGTAGTCACCTTTTAGTAAGAGCCAGGAAATTCAGAAGAGCTGTGAAGGGAAGTGCTTCCAAATTAGCGAGATGTTAGTTCATGAAGTGTCGCTGCGGCGGTTTCATTCTGCTGAACAATCTCAGTCACCGTTGCTGTTAGGTCAGTTTGGGTTGAAGGAATGTGAGTGCGTGAGAGGAATTGAAAGGTTGTATTTTTTCCCGAAAGTGGTTCTTTCGGGAAAAAATGAAACTACGTATCATGCATGCCTTCAACCCAAATAGATTCATAGTTGCCTCAAATAATATGTCCATTTAGCACATTGAGCAGTAGCATACAAACAAGGAAAATACAATCATATGCAATATATATGTGTAATGTACTTGTATCTGTTAAACTAAGAGCTGAAAGTGTCCCGTCAAAAGTTATGTTTTAACATAACCAGGTCTGTGTTGCCTGTAGTCTTAACGTGTCCCCCTCTCACCCTGTTTTTGAGAAGAAGAGACCATCGAGGCTCTTACAGCTGAATACGAGGAGGAGGTGGAAGAGGAGGAGGAGGTGGAAGAGGAGGAGGATGAGGAGGAGGAGAGTGCAGAGGCAACAGAGTTGGAGGCAGTTCTTGATGAGCAGCAGTGGAGTGGGGAAGAGCCCGAGCTGGACAGCCCCCAAGCTGAGCCCTTAGAGCAGGCAGAGGCCGTAGACGAGGTCGAGAATCTAACACTCGGGTCGCCTGAGGCAGCTAGGGCTGCTACAGAAGGCTCTATGGACAGAGAGGAGGAGGAGGAGGAGGAAGCAGAGGGTGAGGAGAGCCCTTTGTCAGGTGTGTCCTGCCCTCTGCTCTCCCTACCTGCATGCTACTGCATTGTCCTCTGTATAAAAATGCCAGATGTGTCAAAAGGAACCTACAAGCATATAATATAAGCATTATTCAGGTGGAATGGCAAATCATTCTCCCTGCGCTCTGCTGTGGCTGCAAGGCAACAGAGGCTTGTTGGTGAAAGAGTCACATTCCTTTAACTCTACCTGGTTTTGTGTCATGTTTGCACTTGTATTTTGTTTTTCTTGCTGTGGTTTTTGGTGCTGGCCTTTTTTGCACAGGTATGATTTAGTGTTGCTGATTGTGCTTTTTACTACCGGCTACAAGCTTACAGGTTTCTCAATATGTTTACACATGGCTTGGTGCTGGATGCCAGTGAGATACATGTTTTGTAACCTTAAATCCGACTTATTAATCATTGACCCCTCATTATATTTGCAGCTATGTGTAAAGAATTGGCAGGGGATTCCATGTTGGCTCTTGCATGTTCAGTTTGTTACAGTTGTTGGTATAACCATGTTTCATCCAAAACATTATTTTCTTCAGCAGAAATGCAAATGAATCCGTTTTTGTATTTGTCAGTTACCTGGTTGCATATGTTAGTTCTTTGTCATTCACAAGCAAGGTTCTTCTGTGTTTGTGCTTATATCATTTTTTAATTATTGAATGACATATGGAAGTCATTGTCAAATGAATCTGGTCTTGATAAAACATGTGAACAGATTGGAACCAGTGAAATCCACTTAACGTTGCATTTTATTGACAAAGGATGACAGAAATGTGTATAATTCGATGTTTATATGGTTTGCATGGATATCCATCCCATCTATTATGGTTTGTTTCCCATAAATCAGCATCTCAGTCGACTCATGCCGGTTCTGTCACATACCATGCCATATTGTCATCCATCTGTGACATGGTGGGCCCCATAATCTCGCCGTTCTTCTTCAGTGATGGCTGTATCATTGTGCTGTAAGTTTCTGAGAATAGCTTTTGCCTGTTTTCTGCTTTCCCAGTCCCTGGCTAAATACATAGCAGCATGCAAAAGCAGTAATTTCCCTCTGGTGTTCAGAACAGCCAACTTACAGATGTCATTTCAGCTGTGAAGACAGACTCAGACAAGCAGGGGAGTGGTTCCATGAGCCCTGACAGCATTGGATCAGATAGACGCCCAGAGGAGTTTTTTGACCCCCAGAACCAGGGGTTCTTCGCCGGAGAACGGGTCGTACCAGAGAGCCCCACCATGGATATGCCCTCCTTTGTACCTCCTACTGTTCAAAGCCAAGCCAAAGAATCAACCCAGTCACTCACCCTTCAGCCTACGTATGGTGAGCCAATCACAGTATCAGAGAAGCAGCCGTCGGTGGAGGTGGTAGAGTTCACCAGCATTGGTGCCCCTTCTGATTTCTCTTCAATGGGAGCCAAAGTTGAAGAGGGAGACTCAGCAAGCGAAGCAAGAGATAGATCTGGCATGTCAGCATATTTTGAAACATCGGCTGTTGAGGTTGTTGAGGCTCCCCAGTGTAAGGCTGAGGGTTATTACGAACTGAGCCGAGCTGGCGAAGAGAAGAATACTGTTGATTCTAGGTCTCCGGAGATCAGCTGCAGTGTACAAGTTGAGGCTCAGGATAGTCCTGAAACCAAAAAGAGTACAACAGAAGACATGAGCATGTTTCCCAATCCCGAGAGGAATAATGAATGTAGGCTCTCCCCAGGTAAACTGGCTTTAGAGCAAAGGAGCTATTCACTGAACATCACTATTGGAGCATTGGATCAAAGTGGCCAAGGCAGGCAGAGGAACTTTTCCCCACTGGCCACAGATATATTGTCCTACACTAGTGGTAGTCTAGATGAGTCAGCAGATTACCTCCCAGTCACTACTCCTTCAGTGGAGAAGCCACCATGTTTCCCTCCTCTGATCCTGGAGACAGCAGCTTCTATCACTTCGGATACCTCATCTCCTCCGACGACCGCCGAACCAAAACCCATCCCGGAGCCTGACTCCCCAGAATCACCCGAGCCCTCTCAGACAACATACAAAAATGGCACAGTGATGGCGCAAGACTTGCCAGAGATGCTCGACCTTGCTGGTACTCGTTCCAGACTGGCTTCAGAAAACACAGACCCGGAAATTATCCGGAGGAAGTCCATTCAAACTGACTTCTCTGAAGACCTGCTGGCTAGCCTCGTTTCAGGGGTACAGAGTCCTGGATTCGCTAAGACTGACAGCCAGCAGGAAGAGATGGGTTATTGTGTGTTCAGTGAATATTCAGGGCCCATGCCTTCCCCTGCCGATTTGTTCAGCCCTACAAACACATCTGCACAGGTCTTCACGCCCTCTGTTCTGGAGGAGAGAGTGGCTGAGCAAGCTAGGAAATTAGCTGTCAGAGACACATCAGTGGAGGACAAGAGCCAGCCATTAGCCGCTGATGTACATGACGATAACGGCAAGGAGCAGGAAGAGAGAAAGGATCCATGTGAGGAAAAAGACAAAGAAGTTGTGAATGATCAGCTGAATAAATCTGTAATTGAGCAGGAGAAACCATCTGGTCAATTGGTAGAGTGCTTTGTGACGCCGACTGTCACCGTGACCTTAGAAGAAGGTGGGAGGTCAGGCAGTGAGACAGAGAGACAAGCCAGTGGTGAAGGCTCAGCGTCTGAAACCGAGATAGCCGACTATGAGAGGCAGATTCGCAAATTGGAGATGGAGGACAGACCTCTCAGTATGGAGGAGGAACGAGAGCTGCGGGAGCTTCGGGAGAAGGTAAAGCTGGTCCACCAGGAGGCCTATGAGGAGGTGGACGCTGAAGATGTGTACCAATTGACCGGAGTCGCCAAGGACCGGATTGCCAGGCCTGTCAAGACTTCACCCTCGTCCTCTGTGGACAGCAATATTGATGATGATAAGCTGCTCTCCCCGGTGCTTTCACCTTCCAAGCTTAAACAAAGAGAACTTTATGGCTCTCCCAAAAGAGCACTTTCACCAGTCCTAGGAACAAACAAAGGAGAGGAGAAAGAGACGGAGTCGGACAGAAACATTAGGGAACAACAGGAAAGAGAAGCAGCTGAGAAGAAAATCAAGGAAGAGAAAGAGGAGGAAGAAGAGAAAATTAGGGAAGAGGCAGAAAAGAAACAGAATGAAATAAAGGAAAGAGAAGAAAAGGAAAGGAGAGAGAAAGAAGAAGCAGAGAGGATACTAAGGGAAGAGAAAGAAAAGAAGGAGCAAGAAATTAAGGAGAAATTAGAGAAAGAGGAGAGGGAGTTAAAAGAGAAGGAGGAGAAAGAAAGGAAAGAGAAAGAGGAGAGGGAGCTAAAAGAGAAGGAAGAGAAAGAAAGGAAGGAGAAAGAGGAGAGGGAGATAAAAGAAAAGGAAGAGAAAGAGAGGAAAGAAAAAGAGGAGATAGAGATAAAAGAAAAGCAAGAAAAAGAGAGGAAAGAGAAAGAAGAGAGGGAGATAAAAGAAAAAGAAGAGAAAGAGAGGAAAGAAAAAGAGGAGATAGAGATAAAAGAAAAGCAAGAAAAAGAGAGGAAAGAGAAAGAGGAGATGGAGATAAAAGAAAAGCAAGAAAAAGAAAGGAAAGAGAAAGAGGAGAGGGAGATGAAAGAAAGGGAAGAGAAAGAGGAGAGAGAGAAAAAAGAAAGAGAAGAAAGAGAAAAGATGGAGCAAGAGGAAAGAGAAAGGAAAGAAAGAGAAGAGACTGAGTTAAGACTGAAGGAAGAGAAAGAAAGGGTAGAACAGGAGATAAAAGAGAAGGAAGAGAAGAAGAAAATAGCTGAGATGGAGGTAAAGGTCACAGACAAGCCTGAGGAGATAGCGACACAAATAGAGGAAAAAGAGGCGATGACACCTGCTGAGAAAGAATCCGAAAAACCTGTAGAGGCGAAGAAGGAGGAAGAGGAAGGTGAGGAAGATGTGTTAGAGAAAGCAGATGCTGGGGCAGTGGTGGTGAAGGAGATCCAAGAGTCTCATGCAGCCATCGAATCAGTGGTTACAGTGGAAGATGATTTTATCACCGTGGTCCAGACCATCGATGAAGCAGAGGAACCGGGACACAGCGTGCGTTTCTCTGCTCCACCCGAGGCTGAAGCTGTCAGTGTCACTGTCCAGAAAGAAGAAGAGGAGGAAGAGGAGGAGTCTGTTGAGTTAGCCCAGGAAGCCGACATTGAGTCTGCCAGCCTAGAGGAGGTGTGCGATGTCCCTGAGGTCCCTGCGTCTCCTGAGAGGGAAGCTCAGACCATAGAAACAGAAGGACGGACAGAAAGTTATGACAGAGATGAAACCACAATGGACGATTCCATCCTGGACAGCTCTTGGGTGGACACACAAGGTGAGATATCAGTCATTGCGTGTCTTATTGTTCCTTTCCTTTTACATGCATAATGAAAACATCACGTTTCTTGTGTTTTCCCAGATGATGATAAGAGCATGGCTACTGAGATGATCGAGCCTTTGCCTACGGGAACCAGCCCAGTCAGAAAGCCTGCTGGGGGTCAGAATAAGCAGACACAACAGAAGAAGACAGAGAATCAGGAAAAGCCGATCCATCCCAAGACCAAAGGAGGGCGGGCTAAAGGCAGACTCTCCACACCTGAACGCAAACATGTGCGAAAAGAACCTGTCTACATCCCCAGAGAGGAAGTGAAGAAGAAAAAAGGTTCCCATGGTTTAGTTTTCCTTCTCTTTTTTTTCTTAAACTAAATCCATAGTTCCATTAGCAGTAGCTGTTTATATTTATTGTAGTTATAGGTTATGATCTATATTTTACCTGGTATTGTAACTTAATGCACTTTATTAAACTAATGTTGTCATTTTCATTTCAGTTCATTTACTGTTTTTTGAAGTTTATTTATCTTCAACACAATGACGGTGCTCTTAGTCAGTTGTTGTTGTAGTTCAACAAATACTGTTTTTCTTTATTTTTATATTCTATATTTTATGGTTCATCTTCTTCCTCTGCTTATTGTCGTGTCTCCGCTTGCGCCGATGGATCGTTTCCCGCTAATAATGTAGCTGTGATAAAGAAGGCCGAGCTCACCAGGTCTCAGACTCAATCCCCGTCCAAGAGGAGCTCGATGAAGCCATCAGCTCGTCAGACCCGCCCCATCCAGCACCACTCCTGTCCCAGGAGGAGACCCACAGGTGACACATTGCCTTTGTTTGTCGCACAACCGGTGATTGCTGCAGGTGAACCACCAGCCGTTATCCAGTCTCATCTTCCATTTGTATTGGCATCTATTGTCTTACTGGTTAATGTGGTCCAGTTGCTCTTCACTTAGCCCTTCTCGATATCGTTTGCTGTTTCTTTTCATGTTATGTAGGTTTCATTTGTATTTCATCACAATAAAAACTGGCTGATATACATTTATCATTTGACTTCATTTGTCTTTTTTTTTCGTTCTCTTTGTTTTTTGTGCATTCTTCATTTGTTGTATTAAAGTAACCAGAAAACCAAGTTACCCTCTGATGGTCTCCTTTCAGTTTCTTCTATCGTATCATATCTATTTTTCTTACAGTCATTAGTTGTCTGTGGTGTATCTCGCTCTCATAATATGCTAAACCACAATAAGGTTGTACAAAATATAAAGGTTTTCTGACATTCATGGACAAAAATTAAACTATAAAACTGCTCTGGTCTTAAAGAAGTACATATCAACCTTAGATTGAAGACAACAACTAGCATTCCTTTGTTTATATTTGTCTACCATATCAGATTTGGGAAAACAAAACACAATAGAATTGTATCCTCTTTTGCAAATATAATGATAATCCTCCAAAGAATTCTCTCTGTGTTTGCTTGATGTGTATTTGAATGCTACTGACATTTATTTCTCCCTTTCAGAGGTGCTACCAGACAGTCGTCAGCCTCTCAGTGTTGCCAGGAGGTCTCATGACGGAGCATTGGTGAGTACACTTCACCAGCCCAACAAAGGCATGACCTCTGGCCCCAAAAACCACTCAGACAAACATCATAATGAAGCTTTCTAGATTGCACCTTAGCAAGCACAGGCAAACTTATTGATGTACGAGGCTTAGTCGGATTCCAACCTCTCTAGATGGAGAAGAAAGGTGGTCAAGAGGGCCAGGTCAAAGTGACCTTGAGGAAGACTATGAACCACTAACCTCTCAATGTATGAATGTGTATAGTCATAAAGTGCTTTGAGTGGTTGTTGGACTAAAAACCTGATTGCTGTATTACCGTTTGGTCAGACGAACGCTTTACATGCTGTTCAGGAGTTCTGTCACGTCTCTCTATCAAAGCTGAACCCTCGCATGAAAATCAGTGCATTGCATTTATTAACACCATTTAACACTTTTAGCGTTCCATCTAACTTAATGACAAAAAAAACGAACGGTGGTTGCTTTTGCATTGTGATTGCCTTTTTTTTCATGGGTTTGTGCACAAGACAGAATCACTTAGAGTTACTGCGTGAGCGGTAAATTACCTTGTGACATTTCTCAAGCGGCTGTGGTCGTGACTCCATTTACTCCTCCGCCATTATAATGTGCAGTTATTGTGTCCAGAATAGCAGTTTCTGCATCTCTTAAATGTCATGTCATCACAGTACTCTGTACTGTGGATGTGTTCTGTCTGTTTCCCCGGTACATCTGATACTAATATCTGCAGTGTAACTTGCTGTTCAAGTCACATGGGATTTTTGCATGAGCATGGTTAACAATGTCTTTTTTTATGTTTGAATGTCACATGCATTTATTATTTATTTGTGATACAGTAAATGTTGTTGAGTTAGAGCTAAACATGCTCGATCTGATGTTAATATCTGTATCCTCATGCCACAAAGTGTGCATCAGATCTTGTGCTGTGTTAATGCATGATGAAGCGCTGTTATTTTCACCAATGTGTCAACCTGTGTCCTGTGTTTTGGTGCCGTGCTACTCACCCACCGGGCCTCATCATTGCGCCATCTCAGTGCCATGCCCATCGTTGTCCACTAACAAAGATCCCCACCTCCATATCCAGAGCGGCCGCCTCATTAGATAGACCTCGTCCATCCACAACGTCAGTACTACCGAGGCTCATAGCCAAGGTAGGTGGCTGGTAGTCCGGCAGTCTAGTTGCAGGAGTTCTGGAAAGAATATATATATATAAAAAAAAAGAAATCGCTGGCTAATACAAGCCTGATTGGCCTCTGGTTCTACTTTAGTGTCTGGTATTTGTGTCTCAACAGGATGCTCGGTCACGGAGCCCTGACAAGACGTCATCACTGCCTCGGCATGCCTACATTATGAGTCGCCGTGGATACCATGACCAGGAGGAGAGTTCCACCTCCATCACCAGCTCTGGTTCAACAGCTCCCCGCAGACCCACATGTAGGCTGCAGACCCTCTTATTGACTCCCTTTCCAAAGTATCAGGTTTTATCTAGCTAGCCAGGTTGGTGTAGGATCCAGTAGGAGGATCTATCAGCCTCCAGTATATGTAAATCTGCATGTTTTTCTCTTCCGACCCCTCCGTGCATGTTTAACTCATACAAATCTTGTTTCCAGAAGTAAATCTCCTTGTGCTTTTTCATTCCTGTTCTATATTTATCAATTCATCTTAAAACATTCCTCTTTTGCCTCCTGCAGCATTTCGCAATGAGATGAGGGCAGAGCATCGGACTGGAAGAGCCCCTAGTATGAAAGGTAGAGATGCTTCTCTGTATTTATGAAATGGATTTATTACATGGTCAATGTATAGAAACCAGTTATTCTGTGCATAGCTGGGTGTTACTGGTACCTCGTTATATATGTGAAAAACGAAGAGGACATGGAATTATCAAAATTTCTTTATAATGACCTCCAATTCCAACCTTACCCGTTCTGTTTCACCCTCCAGTGACTGAATCAGTGCGCTCCCGCTCAGCTCGCAGTGGCCACTCCACACCCCGGACCCCGGGCTCCACAGCCTTCACCCCAGGAACCCCTCCCAGCTACTCATCATCCTCAAGGACCCCTCGGTCCCTCAGCTTGATTTCCCAGGACAGGAAGGTGGCCGTAGTCTGCACCCCACCCAAATCCCCTGCGACCACGCCCAAGCAGCTCCGCATCATCAACCAGCCACTGCCTGACTTCAAGAACGTCAAGTCCAAGATCGGCTCCATAGAGAATATCAAGTACCAGCCCAAAGGAGGACAGGTGACACTCGTCTTCTACATTTTCCCCCACCCCTGCACCTTCTGTGTAACTACTTGTTTCTTTCTTTTGTGTTACTCATGCCTCTGCTTTCCCTCTGATCCCAGAGGTTGTCAAAGAGTAGTTTTTTTTCGTAGGCTAAATTAACTCATACAACACAAAATGAAAAAATGACGTGTGCTACCCAAACTTACATACGATGACACAAATAATTTCGAGATAGCAAAACAAACCAACAGGGCTTATGTCTGGTCATGAGCTCAGTTGATTGTAACTCTACAGTCTACAGTAGGTCCTACCTGATAGTTAAGGTTGCTCATCATCACCAACTTTCCCTAAAACCAGATGGAAATCTAGTCAGGAGTAGGTGTAACATCTGGGGAGTGACATCACTCTTCTCCAGCGGCTGGTGGATAGAACAGGAAGTGCATTGGAAACCTCTGCACAAGCAATAACACTTCTGTCACTGTATATTGACGTTTTAAAGGAGCACCCCACGCAGTTTAACATCTTTTTTTAAAGAAACGTCCTTCTTTAAACCTTCAACACGATACTTTACTTTAAGTGTTTATCTTGACTAACCTCTTCTGGATTTATTTTCTGCTTTGATATGTTTTTCTCTCCTGACCCTTGTCTCCACCCTGAGTCTACACCCATAGTCTTTTAGTATTTACCCGATTGTGCCCGTGTCACTCCTCAATTATCCACTGCCTCTCACTGATATAGAAGAAATATGAGTTAAGAAATGAGCGACAAAATACAGAAAAACTAAAATGTAGGAAATAATGTTCAGCACATGAAGCAAATTTCCTTTTTTCACTCATCTGAGTCATCTAAGCTGCACAAACACGACTGATCTACACTTAAGACGATGACATAAAACTTATCAGGCCGTGCTTTTCTTATTACATATAATTAAATGATAACACTGAGATCCATGTAAATGTTTTATCTGGTGGCAGATCCTGTTCCTTCAGTTATCCCCCCATGCTATGAACAGAGAATGGCAAATCAGCTAACAGAGATGTGCATTTCAAACCTTGTTTGGGAGTGTATACCCACAGTTTGACAAACGTCTTGTTCCAGCACGAGTCGGAAGCACAAACCCCGTGTTACATCAGGAGGGATTGTGATGAAAACAGCAGTGTGTCTGCAGCCATCAGCTCTTACAAATCTCCACTGATGCCCTGATTAGGAGCTTTAGTGCTTGCTTGACATCTCCATGACGTCCCTTGTGTCTACACTGTTCTGTGCAGCCGACCGTGAAATAGAGTAGGATCATCCTCCGAACGCCTGGCTGTCATTTGGGGTGGAAAAAGGCCTGGTTTAAAGTTTTTGTGTATCCGTGTATCCGCGTGCAAAAGTGCATGCTGGGTCCCAATCAGTGTCAGCGCTTTATCCAGAATGGCAGTGTTATTTGGAACATGCAGATCTCCTCGGGACTGGAAGTGTCTGGAGATTTAAGAAGACGGCTGCACAGAGGAAGATTTGCTCGTAGGAGGAAATCTTGTTGGACTGATTTCAGAGCGCTGAGTGATATTATTGGGATCTGACAGTTGTCAACTTGATGCAACCCGTGAATTTGTGAAAAGTTGTCTGGAAAGAAAAGATACTAGAATATTTAATGTCGCATTTTTATGAACATTTGTATATATTTGTTTTTCTTACACGTTCGGTCACACGGGGTCAGTTATTTAAATCTTCTGACACAGGAGCAGTAAGGATCTAATGTTCTTTGTTTTCTGAACATCGGACTTCAAAGTGTTCAAGGTTGGCATGAAACAATATCAACTCAGGTCAGAAGAATCAGATTGGACGTCAGTTTGTAAGATAGAAATTCTGCTGAGGAGGCAGTCTGAGTCGGTGGATGGGTCAAAGAAACACCGTTATGCAACAGGAGATGGGTGTTCGATTCCTGTTTGCAGGCACCAGCATCTCATCGTAACGATTCAATTCCATCTTGAGCGTCAGTGCTTTGTAAAATTTTTCCAAAATAATTTGAGGTAGAAAAAGAGGAGAAAGCCACAGGAGGGTATTTTGTGTTCGATCTCACTCAGTTAGAACATACAGAGGTATTTACTGTATATACCAGAACACTCCCTGACCTTTAGTTGACCCAAGCAGTTCCTGTAGTGAGCCGGTAACAGACCTGTCCAACCGTTGTCATCGTAGAAGCTAGAGCAAGCCAAACACAGGGCCTCTTGGATCTGGAAGTCAGTGCTGCGCCTCATCTCCTTCACACTGTGTCTGTCCACGGCACACAGTATGACCTGGACCCCGGACCTGCTGGTACACTTCAACACTATCGATTATGTCACCATGATTTTTAGAGAGTGTTCCACTGGAACTTAACAGTATTTCATTTTGAATAACTGTAATAACTAACGGTACATCGTGGCCTTAATTAACTTTAAAAAGAAAGGAAAGAGAGAGGGTGCCTCCTGTCTATCAGTATGAGAAAGGTCTTAGTGGTCAGCTTCCTTGAATCTGCTGACGACGTCCAGCTCCATTGACCAGGAGGCTGCAATGCTGATTCACAAAACCTCAACACACACAAGCCCTGTGGCGCTGGGGACGTCACAACAGTCTAGCCAGACCTTATCCTGTTATACAACATGAAGGGGCACACACTCGGAGCAGCAAAGTTGCACTTTGGATGCATGACACGGGCCAATAGTGTTGTACAATATTTGCCCGTGTCATGTATGTACACTGTTTCACACAGTGTAAATGCACCTACATAAACACAACACACACAGTACACACACTGCAAGAAGAAGAAAGTTCCTTGGACACTTCTGTCCGAGGATCATATCTAAACTATATAATAATTCAACATTGTCGTTACTTTTATCGCAGTAGTGATGACAAGCATTCATTCCCATCCCAAACTTTCTCTGTATTTCTCCATAGAATCATATTTTAAACAAGAAGCTGGACTTCAGTCACATACAGTCAAAATGCAGCTCCAAGGATACTCTGAAGCACTCTCCTCGTGGAGGCAATGTATGTACCCTTCCATCTCCAGTAGACTTACTACTGTATACTTTAGTGACGTGTAGAAAGTTGCTTCTTATTGTGCTTTGCAAGACTCAAATTATGGCGAGGTGATAGTGCCCGAGGATATTTTAAACCCTTGTTCCCCGCCGTAGTTTGATCTCTACCTTTAATGTTTTATAGGATAATTGTCTCCCTCTCACCCGTAGTTTAAGAAATCCTCCAAACAACCTACTGCTCTGCATCAAAGTGGTCCTGATATCATTTATAGTTTGACCAGTTATATGACAAACTGCAGAAAGACGTCCCATTGAAGTAAGATGATGCAACATCACCGCGATCAGTCATGATCTTTGTATCTGGTTCGTTATCATGCTGTATGTATCAGCTTTCTAACAGTGGCCGGCCAGTGTTAAATGTGTTAGTTCCAAATACTGGTTCTTTTATTGGGGGGGTGTAAATCACCAGTTTCATCACGATGCAATCCTACATCGATTCTTGTCTCCAACATTTCTACGACTTTCAACACCTCGAAATTTGCCACAAATGCAAAGAAAATGTTTGAAAATTTAATTAGAAGTCATTAGGAGTAAAACACTTATAAGTAGATCAATTATAAACACTAGTGATGTCCATGTCCATAACAAAGCGATGTAAACAATGTGAGTGATGGCATGCAGGCAACAAGTTTACACCAGCTGCAAATAGGCCACCTGCAGTTTATAGTGAACACTAAAGAGAGGATGAAGATAATGTTGGAACAGGTGTAACAAGCATAACTATATGTTAATGTGTCACATCGATGTAGCAGATTGTTTGCTATCTGGTCGATGCATCAATACAGATTGATCATTTGTTACATCTTCCATACCTTGTTGTCATGGCAATGTTCATCAGACATGTTCACTGCTGACGAATGACTTTCTTTCAACAGTTCTTCAAGAGGAGAGAAACCCTGGTTGCGATGTTATAACCATAAATGTGAATCAATGATAAATTAATAAATATTTATGTACTGTAGGTCTTCTGTCCGCCGTAGTTCCCATTCTTTGTCCCGTTGTTAGTGTTATGTGCTGTTCCAACTCTGCTGTGTCTGCATCTCACTCCAGCTTTCTCTCTTTGCAGCAACAAGAGCCGTTTACCACTGCAGCATAATTATATCATCCTGGCATAATAAATTAATGCTCTCATGTTTGGCTTTTAATTTGCATGTAGTTGCATCACGGCTGTTAGATGTAAATAATAGAGGAATGACTTACCCGCCTAGTTACACAATGAGTTTTTGACTCGCATCTCCCCTCTTCTTGTAATACAGTGTGATGAAGATTTATTTAAAGTTTTGCTTTCAATTGTGGAATCAAAATCAATTTAAAATGCAAATTAATGCAGCGATATCTTGAAATGTCATTCTTTGACATTGTATCAGTGGCAGAATACAAACCTTTTGAAGAATTAAAGGTAGCCCAAGCCCCTTCCCACCTCACTCCTCACCTCCACCCCTGCAGGTTCTCATCCCCAGTGTTCAGCTGGACTATAGCCATGTTCAGTCTAGGTTGGACAGGAGGAGCTACTAAGAAGGAGCTGTAAACTTGAGTCTTGTTGCCACAAACCCGTCTCAGTGTTAATGTCAGTGTTTTGTTTGTGCTGTTTGTTTTTCTGCATTTCCTTTTTCCACCTTGCTTTTCACTTTTACAGTCACCCATTAAGGTCACAGAACTGAGATGAGCAACAAGGGAAGGGGGAGCAGTTGGAGCCATGTAGGACCTGCTTACCCAAAAATAAACACAACCTATATGTCAGCTGTCGGCCTACTTTATTCTTCCCTTCGTATACAGTACATAACGTTCCTGCTTGCTCCGTGTTCGAGATACTTAGCGCCTCACATTCTCATGTATACACAATGTCAGGACACAAATCAAACTGCTCTTTAAATCGCAGGTGTGCAGCTGACAGCTCCAAAAGTGCAGGTGATGAGGGGCCAAGGAAACATGGCACATGGCTGATCGCGGGCGAACCACGAGGTTCCAGACGTTAAAATAGCAGCAGTGAGCTGGAGCCTCGGCCTCTGTCCACAGTAATCATTGTTGATAAGACCGGCCAATGTAAATTAGATTAAGTGAAGTCATAAACTTCATAAATAAATATGTGTTTTGTGACGTAAATGCCGTTACCACCACATCTAAAGCCTTTGATGAATCATGCCAAACAGAGTCCTACAAGACCAATAAATGCAGTGTAGTTGTTGTAATAGGTTGATGAATTTTCGAAAGATATGAATGCAGGAGAGGTGAGATGACCTGCAGCAGGTTTAACCACGCTGACACAAACGACACCCCCTGTCCAGCCCTGGTATTTAAACAGACGAAGGTGCGCACTGAAAGCTTTTAAAACACAAACACCAAATTACAGTTTACAGAAGACGTTTAAACCTGTGACCTTTGCAACTGACTGCTGACCGTAGTCATGCCCCGCTGATTCATCTCAGATGTAGTGGATCTCTTGTTCATCTACAGCATTAAAGCTCCGCTCTGTTTGCTGTCTCATCGGCTCACTCCTCCCATCTCTCTCTCTGTGGTTTCCTTTCTCTTCAGATCCTCAGGATGTGTCACATAACCACATACTTATATCTCCTCTCCATCTTTGGCCACTTGACATCACCCTGAGTCTTTACTGTTTTGCTGTATATTGAACAGGTTTATAATCTGACGTGAGGTTCGAGTTTGCATGTACATTAGCTTGTATTAAATCTGGGTTTGGTTAAGTCCTCACAGCAGAGTGCAATTAGTCACTGATATTCTTTTGCTTCCCTGCTTGTGCTTCCTAATAATTACATGCAATTACATTTCACCGTGCTGGAATGTAGAAAAAGCAGACACACCATCTCCTCTCTGTAAGTCGGAAAAGGGGATGATGCAATCTAAACCTTCTACGTGAACATCAAGAGGGGTCAGTTGGATTTATTTCTTCCCTGTCAACTGTGAGCTCTGACCTTGTCTCCTTGTGACGTTGCCACTCCCAGGTGCAGATACAGAGCAAGAAGATTGATCTGAGCCATGTGACCTCCAAGTGCGGCTCTCTAGACAACATCCATCATCGACCAGGTAACACACACATTCAGGGGGAGTTTAACCAGACTTCTGAGGTCATCTCCAATAGAACATGAACTTTATTAGAGAGGTTTAGAGACTATCAGAGAAGAAGCATTGTTCTTCTTTGTTGTTGCATTGTTGTTGTTGTTGGCTGCAACATACGAGTGCAGCCATTTGTTTTCATTCTCTATGTAAAGCGATGAGTGAGGGGTCAAATGGGATAACTGGTGGGGAGAGACTGGCAAGTTTTATCGCGACCAAAGGCTCAATAACCAGTCATATAATATCTCCCATATAGCATTACATCAGACCCCTCTCAAGGAGTCCTATATGTCAGGTGTCGTAAAACAGTTTTATATGTTTGACATTGAACTTGAAGGCAGGATATGAATTTTAATGCACTGTGGCTGTTCGTAAACAGACAATAAAAGGGAACCTAATCCAATTTAAATAATCAATGTAAATTGCAGTTTGTTGTATTAGTGGACAAACAGCAGCAACAGCGGAGGCAAGCAATAAACTACATTTGGATTGATAGTGCGACGGATTGAGGGCTGAGCCTGGGAATTGTTGTGTATTTCTACCATAGGTGTGTGAGTGTTTAGTGGTGAATTGGTGATGAATTAGATGGGGTTAAACTGTCAGAAGGTTATGCATCTAATTTAGATTTTTCCTTCAAGTCACTGACTGTAAAAAAAAAAAAAAAAAAAACGGAAGTGCCTGTATTCTTTCTAACGGCCAGCAGGGGGCGATTCCAATTGGCTGCAATAGAAACTGCACAGAAATTTATGAGTAAATGATGATAAGATGTATAACCTCAGTCAATATTTCCCTCTTGAGATTATGAACTCATTGGATTCAAGTCTTCTTCAGTAGTGTTCATAGTGTAAATTATGGTCCCAATTAGAGTAAAATACATAATAACGCTGGCTATGCTATAGGAAATGTTTGCTTTGGTGAAGAGCATCTCATGTGCTGTCAATCAAAAACACTGTAGACTGTGATGAAACCATGTAGGAACATTATCAGCAGGACCTGCAGCTCCATCTGCTGGTGTCATTCCCTCATTTTTATACACTCACTTGACACAGAGCCACCTCACTGCAGTGCAATAAAACAGCCGTGCAATGAATTCTCGTTCATGAGGATTTAATGTGAGTTGGTAAGTGAGTGTATTTTATTCACTGAGGTCTTGCTGACCATGCATGGAGCTGACACTCACTGGACATGGCCTCGACAGGACAATTTACATCGACAGCAGACAGATGTTTTAACCACTGCCCCTGTTGTTCTTGTTGCTTTGAACAATATCCGACCTCCAGACGCCTTGCTGACCTTCTGTCAGCTGCCACAACTGCGACAACCCGAGCAGATGTTTGTTCACATGTCTAACAGTTTAATCTGTCATTATTACTCTTGACAAGTCCAAATTTAGACTTTTTCCACACCTCCTTTACTTCTCCGCAGGGGGCGGACACGTGCGCATCGAGAGTGTGAAGTTGGACTTCAAAGACAAGGCTCAAGCCAAAGTGGGTTCCCTGGATAACGCCCACCACACTCCTGGAGGAGGCCGCATCATGGTAGGTGTCAGGTTTAAGTAGCTTATTCATCCATGACGATGCATCATACTCTGTCAAGGGACTGGCCTCTCTCTTCCCTCTTTAGTATCAGAGCACATTGACCCGCAAAGTTTATTTGATTTGATTAATTCAACAGTATATGTAAGTAATCTTCTCCCTTATTCGTTTATCCAATCCCACCACCTGCCTCTGTTAGATTGAGAGCCACAAGCTGGCGTTTCGCGACCAAGCTAAGGCACGAGTGGACCACGGAGCAGAGATCATCGTCCAGTCGCCTGGCCATTCCGGCTCAGTGTCTCCCCACCGCACCCGGGACAGCCAGCTGTCCTCCTCCGGCAGCCTGAACATGACGGAGTCACCACAGTTAGCAACCCTAGCTGAGGATGTCACTGCAGCTCTGGCCAAGCAGGGTTTGTGAACACTGGATCTCTTCGATCGCTGCTCTGCACCCGGACCTTCTCACCCTGATGATCTCATCAAACTTTTCTGCCACCCTGAGGGCCAACCTGTTACCACTAATACTTAACCACGGTCTCTCATCATCTCCACTCCATCTCAATCACCAACACTAAGTAGGGACTCAAATTAGGAGCTACTATACTTCTTCTCTCCTCCCTCTTTATTTCCTGTTTTAATCTGAAATATATGCTATTTCTCATTAATTTCATTGAACTCTCTGTTTGAATTATGTTGCATAGAATAGTTCAGCGCTGGTCCTGGGTAGGATTGGGTGTATATATATGTGAGGGACCAGGTATTGGCTTAAATGATCCTGGATCCATGTTTTAAAGAAGCTAATGCTTTGTTCTCTTTTTTTTTTTTTTTTTAAATATATGGCCATATACTGTATGTGGAAGTCATGTGGCCAGCTCACCACGCGGCACGTCTTGTTCTTGCTAACGTGCATGGACGCCAGACCCCTTAACAAACGAAGCACCCTTACTGCAAGTCATTCTTGTCATCCAATATATAATCTAATAAACAAATATAGTATATAGAAACATGTAAAAGTTCTTTGCCATCCACATGTCCTTAAAACCTTTTACATGGAAGTAACAATGCGACTTTAAAAATAAACCTGTAAAATTTGCATTATTGCAAAAAGCTAGGTCAAGTTATGACAAGCATGCATTGATTCTAATATTAAAAGAGGCTATTTTGTAATTAAAAAAAATGGATTTTAGTAAGTTATTTCCTCAATTATTGGATAAAGATCAAACAAGCTCATGTTTTGTAGTTATTAGTTGTTTACAGTGTTATGCTTGGTGACAATGTCAGACAGCTGATGTGGTGTTGTTAAGGAAGTGCAGCTCAGTCCTGTTCGAAGAGCCTCACACACTCGTACCTGCACACAAGTTCAATATAGTTGATAGATCAGAACAATAGGACGCACAGGGACTGAAGTTAATTCAACGGTTATTAGAAACAGGTTATTGTCTTTTTCGGCTGCAGTAAACCGGCTCACACGGATGAACCGTACAGACTTTTCTCCTGCGATTCGCAGGCGATGTTGCACTCGTCAGGACCGTCTCTTGTCTGTACCTCTGCGGACGAAGATCCAACTGTGACATGAGATTTAGCGGAGGACGCAGCTACTCGGAAATCTGTCTGTGTGTGCGTTTGGTGCAGACCCCCATGCTGTTTTACAGAATGCTATCATATCTGGATGTTTTGTTGCAATATGTGGCAAAAGTGGAAACAAAAAAAAAAAATTTTGATGAAGAAAAATGTCATGACGAAAAAAAAAAAAGTGACAGGGACTCTGTTACATCTGTTAAGACAAAGTGTTCGGGTGATCTCGTTTCTTTTTCAGACACCGTTGGTATATCTCGCCTCCTGCCTAATTACTGCCCTCAACCGCAACTGTTTGTTTGCTTCTGTGTTTTTTCTGCATTCTCCATCTCTGTGTGCCCCCTCCCCCGCCTCCTGCTCCACCCTGCAGCAACTGTAAATGTATTTAAAAGGTCAAGTAGATGTACGCAGTTTTTCTCTTGTTGATTACAATAATTAATGACATTAAAAAGGAACAAAAATTGGTACCGGTGTTCTGTCTTCTTTTTTCTGATGACGATAAATACACTTGAAAGGTAAATGATGCGTGCAAATCACGAGGGGAAATAAAGAAGAGGCAAAAATCTGGATGTAAAATAGGAGTTTGTCAAAAGTTTATTGTGAAATGCCAGATGAGGGTACAATAAGTTAAGACTTAGGGGTTAGTTAGGTGAGGAGTGGATTCTGATGGCCAGTCCCGGGCCAAACCAGTCACTTCAATGGAAGATAGACAGCCAGCCAGATGGTAAGTGACAGGAGGGGACTGTCGTCATTATTCCACCTTCCCCTCCATCACCGTTCCACTGTGAAAGGCGACTACCAACACCCCAATGAGACAGAGGGACTTGGGTGAAGATGAGGGGACGAAAAAGTTTGGGACAGCTTCCAAAACAGGGGGAGAAAAAAAACAGCACCAGTTGGACAAAAGAGGAAAAATAAAGCGTAGAACAAAAAAATAGAAGGGTTCAGGAAAGACATCTCATAGTCCTTTGTTCCGCCTGTTTCCTCCGGTGGTGCAGGAAACAGCAAGTGAATGTCTCGACGCCATGGGGTCCGCACGTATTCGATGCTCACCACTGTAGTGGCAGGGTCCTTACACAGACATGATGTGCTTGACAAAGGCTGCATATGGAGGCCACGGCAGCAGCAGGGAGGAGAGAAGAGTGAACACTTGTTTAATGCGGTGTTCAAATGCAGAGCAATAAATGACAGGACATGGATGGGGTGTCGTGCAACACAGTAAATAGTTTTTTAATAATCAATCTTGAAGCAGCAGCAATCAATAGATCCTATATTTCCTATTATGCAATGTAATTCACTCATTATGATGACATCCTTTTCTTTCATTCACTATAAAAGCTATTAGCATGTTGCTATAGTTCTTTTGTAGCTCACCCTCGTAGTTGACACCACCGCTCTCGTCCTCCTGTCCCTGCATGAGAGCGTCGATCTCAGACTCAGTCATCTTCTCTCCTGTAGGGGGAGCCAAAGGACAAGCAATATTGATAACAGACAAGCACACAGGGAGATGGATTTGCAGTCACACCGGTGGCCTGACTCACCCAGTGTTGACAGGACAATACGCAGCTCAGCGCCCATCACTGTGCCGTTACCCTCCTTGTCGAACACGCGGAGACCCTCAACGTAGTCCTCATACCCAGCCTTGTTTGGGCTGTTGAAGACGGTCTGAAGCATGGGCAGGAAACCCTCGAACTCTAGTCTCTTGCTTGTCATGTCTGAATGAAATAAGAGGTGACGGTCAGGTCCAGGCAGAGGAGAAGAAGTCAGGCACCATCTGGACAGACCTGGACTGTGCCTGGCTGTGTGTCTTACCTTCAGCGGAGGGGCTTCCCAGCAGTCTTGCCACCTCCTTGTTGGTGGGGTTCTGTCCCAGAGCGCGCATGATGTCAGCGACCTGGATGAAAGCCACCTTGTTGTCACCCACCCTGTCGAACAGACCGAAGGCCTCCCTGTAGTCTGGAGAGCAGAAAGAGGAGAAGATGTCGCATGAATTCATCCAATAATTTCATGATAATGTCATTATATTTATTTTTCTTTCAACTGATTGTACAGTACCTATATTCGTACGTGCTATTATTATAATTAGTGGTAGTAGTAGTACTAGTAGTAGTATCATGTGTGTTTTTTTGTTGATTTATGATAATCATAGCTGCTGTTTTATTCAACAGTTATTGTGTCAGAGGTTTTCAGCGTTGAGTTAAACTGTAATTGAAACTTTGAGATCAAATCTAATCAAATGAGATCAAATATCTAATGACAATGGAAAAAATGATATTTATAGACAATATCTCTGGCTTTATTCTGGTGTTTCATATTAGTAATCAAGAATTTGTTTTGTTTCTAGAAAATATTAAATTAAAGAAGACAGAGGTTTGTATGTTTCATCCAGAGTCGCTGTGGCTGTTGCATGCATGCCTGCAGATGGAGGCAGGTGCTCTACAAACGCACAAAGGAAATATAGAACAAGGGGGAAACATCTTTATAAGTTGTGATATTGCCGGCTGAATACACAGACTCCGACGGAGCTCTGTCACCCTTCAGACTATTTCTATGTCAGCTGTCTCTTTCTCTCAGCAGGGCCAGGAGCTCTTTTAAAAGACCACCTTGGAATTGATAAACATAGCTGAGAATATGAGCCCCCTCCTTTTAAAGGCACGGCGCCCCGTGTGTGAGCTGAGCGAAGACGGGAATGCTGACAGCAGCATAACAAGCAGCCAGCCAGACGACAGGTCTGCTCCAATGCCTTCATCGAAGGGCCGTCAGGGATCCTGCAGCACGCAGGCTTTTTCTTCCTATTAAAACACTCTGAAACCATCTTCTTGAAATAAGCCGCTGAATGTTTTGGAAACCTGTGTAACTGACAAGCAGACAATATAACATGAGCAGCTAATAAAAGGACCTGCCTGCTTGACTGGATTGAACTGTGCAGCTCTGCCCTCAAGTCAATGAATGAAGTCAGCGACATGATACATCTCAAACTATTATTACCTGCTCTGGTTATTAGTAATACATCTATTATGAATGGAAAGGTTGCAGGCGTTTGGCCCATCATGCACAATAAACTCCTTTTTTTATAAACTACCGAAATGTTGCACGACAACTGAGATATTATCTTTGTGGCAGCTTTGCCATTCTATGGTGTGGCTGAAAACACTCATCTGTTTTTATGTTTACTGGCGTCTGATATTCCAAAGGAATGTCAAAACACAAAATTGACGGAGCTGACCATCTGTCATGAACCTTTTTAAGGCCCACGACCAAAGTTGGTGCTGAGCCCTCATCATCTTCAACGAAAACGTTTCTTTTGAGTTGTCAATTAGTTTCTGGGTTAGCAAGTCATTATATTGTTTGACTTTCTGATGTATGGTGTCCCAAGATATGTGGTTTGTGTGCTTGTTAGTGTTACATGGATGCAGGGTAAAATGAGATTTACCTTCAATCTGGTCTGGGCTGAATTCCACCTGGAAGCCAATAGAATGCAGCGATGTTAGTTTGTGCATAAATCAGAACAATCATACATCTCAATACGTTTTATCTGCCTTTTAATCGTATGCACAAGCACAGGAATTCAACGGGCCGTCGTCACCGGGGGATTTTTCTTAATCTAGACTTCAATCAATGAAGTCCCCACCGGGATTCAATTTGCGTCTTTGCCAAAATTAGCCTCACATGGTGGCATCCGATCTGGGGAGGTCCATCTTTAGCTACATTAACATGTCCTCATTTGGTGTCACCCTGCATTGCCATCACATGGTGGTCACCGCTCTGGTAGTCCAATCCGGATGAAGGGGGTGTGGTGTGGGTCACTGAGAGCTATCCATGGTTCTAGTCCCTCTCCTCAGTGTGGTCCTTCTAACCTGCAGCTGCTCTGACCGTTAAGCTCTCCCTATAAACTTTGCACCTATTTGCACATCGTATAAATGTGTCCATGGTCTGGCCTGGTGGGATTTTTTTTTTGCACTTGGCCAGTCTTGACAAGGTGAAGACAGAGGTGCATTACGACTAATACAGCTTGCAAAGTCGATGATTAATCAAGAGTTTGACCAGCTCTTCATCTTTATCCTGGTTTGCATTAGAAATAAAGTCCAGTGTCATTCTCACTGCCTTTCCTTCAAATATAAGAAATAAAACCCACTGCTTAGGCATGCCTGGACCCCCTCATGAACCACTGGGAACTTCTACAGTACATCTAGTTCTACCATGCAACTCTGAGATCCTGGCTCTTCTTGAGCAGCCATCATACTATCTCCATCCCTCCCTAAAGACTAGATCATGCTTTCATTGTACCTTGACGGCGGACAGGTCAACAGCGGCGGGCGCTGCAGGGGCAGGGGCCTCCTCGGGTGCAGGTGCAGGTGCAGGTGCTGCTGCTGCAGGTTCGGCTTTCTTGGCAGGTTCGGCCTTCTTGGCAGGAGCCTTAGGATCCTTCTTGGGTGCCATTGTCGCTGAAAGTAGAACGACTTTGTTCCTGAAACACAGACAATTCCCTGGACGGGTGACAACACAAGGAGTGTAGTACTAAAGTGGAGGGGACTCGGAGCAAGAAAGCCCCGTTTGGGCGTATATATATGAGGCTATTTTTCCTCTTGGAGCAAGTCGAGGCTCTACTCGTGTGAGGATTGGATAGCGCGAGGTAGGGGTGTGTGTATGTGTGGGGGGCCCTCTCTAAACATAGCGTAAAGGGCTGCGGTCCACAGGGTGTTTATTTATGCCATGTATCTCTAATTAAAACGAAAACATTGCGAAAGCTGTGAAAGGTTACCCAGGCCGTGCGATTTCCTTCCAACCACAGGTGAACAACAAACTGGACTTTTACGCGCAGCGTTGCGCACAATTACGCACAATGTAGGAGAGAGTTTCTTCTATTTGGTCCAAAAATACGACTAATTTCTGGTTCATGTCGCAATCTTTAAAATCGTATAATATATAGTCATGCAATGTTATCGGCAGAGTCTCAAAGCTCGCGATATTTTATCCAATCAGCCTGAATTTAGCGCTACGAGAGAGAGACAGAGGGATGTGGTGTGATGTTTCACTACAAAATAAAGAGCCGATCTTATATGGAGTTACTCCCTCAGTAGGATATCAGCCTTGTAGAAATTAATATTAAACGTCTAACATTAGATACTGGAAAGAAAGAGGGGGTTTCCCAGACAAGAGAATGTCCGATCAGGAGGTCGGACGTCCAGAGCACAGACGTGAAGACCTGGAGAGCATCTGAAGGAAAATAGAACTATAAGTCACTGAATTTGACCAAGTTATAAGCACTACAGCAGCAGGAATAACTCCACTGGACTCATCAGTGGACCATCAGTTATAAACTGAGGCTGGTCAGATCTTAGTTATAAAGTCGATCATACATCCAACATATTTAAAAAATAAAAGTCCACATGAGTGAATCTTTGCAGAAAAAGTGTATGAAACAATGTGGAACATATTTATAATATTTGCATTTGCCGTAATGGTGCAGCCATCGGAACATATGATATTTGTATGTGTTTTTTATTTCTAGTGTGTGACTGTGTTGTTTCGAGAGCACCTGTGTTCATTGTGTTGCTCCGTGTTGGTGGGGTGAGCAGCTACCACCACCCCCAGGGAGGATGTGACGTAAAAGCCCAGGGAGATGGAGATCTATCAGAGCTTTCAGCTGCCAATGCCTGTAAACCAGGCACGGCTAACAGGGCGAATTCTGTCTCCTTAATTCTTGTCTATATCTGTCTCCCAGTGCCAGTGGTGCAGCCCTGCCCCCACCACCATGACAGGGCCTGGTGACGAAGGAGCTGCAGAAATCCTCCCCCACCGCGCGCACGCACACACACACACACACACACTTGCTTTCACTGACCCCATCTCCAAGAGGGCAAGCCAGAGAAAGCCTCAGTCCCTCAGCTGTCATCTGGGCTCACTCCACGGCACCCTACTGAACCTTCTCAGATTCTGGTTTCCCTTCACCTCCTCCCCTATAGAAACTTTGCCTCAGTCCCTGCACCTGTGCCAAGTCCATTCTGAGCTTCACTATAGAATCTTAATGGATTCAACATCACAGGAAAGCTGGACTTTATTAACATGTGATGGCAGCAGGTCAGCGTGTAACGAAAAGATCAGGTTTATTTGAGAATCAAGGGTCACATTTTGTATAGTGTAAGTCATATAAAGCACTGAGTTACACATGAAGTTATATTAATTCTGACATTTAGGGATATTGTACCAATACATTTCACTCTTATATAACAAAAGTCTTTCTTTTGTTCCAATAGCGTGAAAGAACACGTTTCTAACTGGTTAATAATCAAGTTATTCTAAAATCAAATAACTGAGGGATAAAGAATTTTCACCTTCTGACCCAACACGTACTAACCCTTTACTTATTCATTAACAGCATGCTGCTCCCTTGGGGAAGCCACACTGGAGGTGTGAGGTCAGATCTTTGAAAAGCGGAGGAGGCTTCAACTGAACAGTGAAGATGGGCAGTGACACACACTCACCACCTTTGGTGACGACCAAACATATAACAGGCTGTGTTCCCTTTCTGTGTTTTCATTGAGCATGCTGGTCATGGACCTCAAGTATATAAAGGATAAATATTGTATGTAAAAATGCTAATGTATTGCTATTGCTATTATATGCTATTGTATTGTTTGCACGGCTTTGCACGGATAATGTGTAGCCAGAGTAGCAAGTCAAGTTGCCTTGCGTAGCTGGCCTACAAATAATCCCAGACAGAGGGGATGCACAATAACTATATCTAGCTCTTCTTTTGAACAAGATGTTGCAGCAGTTATATTTCACCACGCAGACGTGTGGTCTCCACGTATTTTTTTTATAGCCTGATCGCAGACAGACGCCTCAACCTGCTACACTCATCCAACCGCCCGATTCAATTTCCCCCTAACTAAACATCCAAGACCAACGTTTCCACCTGAATGCAACGTCACGGCAACATATGAGAAGAGGGGTTAATTGGTCGAGGTGTAACTCAAAGAGCTGATTGGCAGAAGGTGAGAGCGCCCGCAGCGTCACTGTTTCATGTCACAACGTCAAAGGAATCTCATGTCTTTGGAGTTGGATTCAAAGTTCTGCACCAGGGCACCATATTCCTATAAAATGAGCATGAATGACTGTGATTAGCATACCTCGTACCCTAATAGAAAACTGTGCAGCATGGCAAAGGGGACACGGTAAGAATCCCTCCAGGGATTATATTCAAAACATATTACGTATCATAATTTTAATCTGTGGCTCAGTGGAAGTAGATAAGAAGTAAGAGATACTCAATGCACCTCAACTCTGAGTGCACCGCATTCACTATGCAAGATGGCTTGTTAACCTGTCTTCTTTCCAGCTCAAACAATGCTGAGCTATAAATATCCAGATATGCTATTTACGACCAAGAATGACAGCTGGAACAGCTATTGATACTTTTTGACTTGACCTGCGCTCCTTCTTCGGCAGTCTGGGCCTCCAGCTGGCTGACATGTGCTGTGCAAAGTGTAGTTCTTTCCAGTTAAACCAGTGATGCATTTTTTTTACCTTTCTTACGCCACATTTCCATTTAAGGATAATAAAGTATATTAAATAAATATACAGCAAACCTCACTGTCTCTGTATTACCGTTCCAAAAATAAGATTTGAGGTTAGTCAGTGTCCGTTCCTTTACATAACTGCTGTAAAACTCATCATGAAGGCAAGTTTGAGGTGAACGAGATTAGATGAAACAGTAATCACGAAGGGGAAATTGGGACATTTGAGTGTCAGCTAATATTGATTGGATGCAACAACTGTAGTGGAGCACAGAATGGAACCTAACCAATGGGTTGTTATTCAGACAAAACTGTATGATCAACCGCCGATTACATTGTATTTAATGATTCCATCTAATTTGCATGAGCATTCTGGAGAGATGCTGACGTCCGAGCGAGGGGATGCTGCAGGCTACGAGATCTCTCACACGGAGATTAATAAGATGTTAATCGAATAAAGAAGAGACCCGAGTGAACTCGGTTGATTTTCGTCAATTACAACAACAAAGAAACTTCTGTGGATGGTGTCAGGAAGTGATGTTTGGGGGTTATTTTGCTCGGATCCGTCGTTGCCATGTCACATCCTCACACTTGGAATTTTTTTTTTCCATCGGGGGGGAGAAACTTGGCATTTCATAATATCACCTCGAGGTTTTCTTCAGGACAGGTGTTATAACTGTCTCCTCTCATGGGTAACAGTGTGATCCGGAGCACTGACGCCTGCTCGTTGCTACGCGCTCACAATAATCCCTAAAAATTCGCCCTCGGGGCATCTCTTACTGGAACCCTCGTATGAACTCACACTGAGGAGAGGTTATCTCATTCATGTTACCGGTACCAGCACAGAAACAGGAAATTATGGGCTGTGTGATTTAGACTTGTTTAAAAAGACACAGCCGCTGTCCTCCTTGGAGTCCTCCTGCCTTAAGCATGATTAATGAAAAAGTGCGTGAGCGTCAGAAAAAAAAACAAAACCATGCGATGAGTGCATTGTGGTGTAAGAATCCGAAGAAGGCGGTGGATCCCAAGTCACTGGTATGTTGCTTCTGTGTGGAGATGGAGTGTTGAGAGGGTTGATGTGGAGAAGGAAATGACAGAGAGCGCCAATGGGCTTCCTTTGCATCTAAACATGCAGCAGAGGTCACCCAGTCAGCCATCTGTGATGACTAGAGAGTAGATCTTGAGCTCTGTTTCCGTCCACCCCCTTTTTAAACCCTGAGTGCTTCCTTTGCTGCCCTCCAAGCACTCCAACAGGAATGAAGCTGTAACTGAGCCTGAGGGACAGATGGAGCCTATATATAGTCCCTACAGAGAGGTGTGAAGTTTCTTGGGACTTCTAAGAGCAGGGACCGTGGCTCCTTAAGGGGGCTGATGCAGTGGCCCGCATGCTCGTTCTGCCTCACTCGCTCTCTCTCCAAAGCCCCCCACAGGCCACAAAGGAATTAGATGGGAGCAGGCTAAACAAAGCCACTCGCTGCCCTTTTTATTGAGGACTACCTCACTACAGAGGAAGGGAATCTGATACACGCCAAAAGGGACAGTCTCGCCCTTCTTCTTGTCTCGCTGCTAACTTGGTCTTCCTCTAACACTCAGACAGACAATCCCACCGTCATAAAGCCATCTGCAAAAAAAACAGGGACGACGACACTGTGTCTTCAAAGTTCAACAACACATACTGTAACACTGAATCCGGATGAGACAAAAGTGCAATATAGCAGAGTTCATGTAATCCTATTTCACGAGAGGCGGCATGGCTCAGGAGGTAGAGTGTTGTCGCGTCTCGTAATCCGAGGGTTACTGGTTCAATCCAAGGCGAGTCGAAGGGTCTGTGAGCAAGACACTGAATCCTGATGAGTGGGTTCGCGCCTTGCAAGGCATCCTCCCCTGTCAGTGTTTGAACGTGAGTGTGAATAGGTGAATGAGGAAACATTGTGTTTTGTTAACAGAGCGCTATGAGTGCTGTGAGGGTGGATTGGTGCTATCGGGTGAGTTTAAACTTTATGTTTAGTTCATTTTTAATGCAACGCATTAAATATTAATTTTAGAAATCTATTTCAGGCATTGACTTCGGTTCTCCGAGGCTGTACGTTGACACACTGGGGATTTTAGCTAAATGCTAATTGGTGTAATAACAGTGCATCTTCTGTGTTGAGTGAAGCGGAGCAGAACATTCAGTCCACATGGACGCTGACAGTTGTTGTGTTTGGTGATTTTGTTGGAGGACGTTATGAAATGCAGTGCAGAGCAGCCACTGGGAGGTGACTGCCGGTTCAAGTTTGACATATTTCGAAAAACCTTTTGCAAATTGAGATATATTCGATGGTTTCTGTTGTTTGGATGCAAATAAAGAAGGGGTGGGCGCTTTCCGAGGGCGTTTATAGTTCATCATTTAGAATTGGGTAAACCATTCGTATCAATTTCATTTACATCTGACATACTTCTAAAAACAATGTCACTACTATGACTGTCCCTAGATTCATACTGAAAGATTACATTAGTCCTGCATAAAACTATGTTGCACTAAAAATATTGAATGAACTGAACCATCTCATCGCTCAAAGGATGTCAAAGCTAAAATATACTGAACATGTAGGGATCTTATGTTAAATATATCTTCAAACATGTATATCAGTCTAAACTTATACTCATCAAACACCTTGAGTATTATTTCAATCATCTCCCGGCCATGATGCACTTGGAAACCTGGCAGAGAGAGGCGAGGGAGCCGGCTTGTCTATTTCCATCCTCCCTTAAGCTTGGTCACCATCTGAAACTCAGACTTGTAAACGCAGACAATGTGGGTCCCCTCCACTGAGGACAGACAACAGGGCTCATTAGGCCACAACCCAACCAATCAGAAAAGGAATCCAGAAGACAGATAATCACAGCCTTCCAGTAATAAAGGGCCATACAGAACATTGCGCAGGCGTCTCACGTTCCGCCTGATCATCACCTAGCAATTTTCCATGGTATGTGATTCTGTCATTATTGACACAAGTAGCAAAGGGCTGTTGTATGAAGCCATCATGTTGCTAAAATAGTAACAGCACTAATCAAATTATTTTCAAAATGCAAGTCATTAAAGAGAATGAAAATGATTACAGTACCTTCTAAAATAAGATTGCTAATTATAGGAGGCTTTGTGACATCAGGTAATAACGTAATGTGACGTTATTGTGTGAAGTAGTGGTGATAAGAATTTTTTCTTTAAAAAAGTGGTGTGGTAAAGGGGCTGACCTTAAGCAGGGAAAATTGTTCTCCTGTCTAAAACGTACACACTCAATATGAAGAGGGAAATAATCACCGCTCTAGTCTGAAGTGAGAAGCAGCCACCAGTGTTGCAGGATGTATGTCAGGGGGCATGACTCAGGAGGAATGGCTGTCCCATCATCAAAAGGTTACTGGTTCAATCCCCGGCTGCTTCAGACACCGTGTCTTCGAGCAAGTCACTGAACCCCTGATTGCTCCAGATTCTGCATCATCAGTGTACGAATGTGTGTGATAGTGTTAGTAGCTTGGCAGCTCGCCTAACAGCCACAACGTGCAGTATGTGCCAACAGTGTGTGATTGTGTGTGTTAATGGGTGAATGAAGCTTCATTGTATGTGTTTTTCATGTGTTTTGATTGCCATTAAGGTAGAAAGGCACTTCATAAATGCGCCATTTACCAAAGATTTTCCCCGGATAAAGTTCATAAAAGATGCACTAATTAGGTTGAGACTTGTTCATTAAATATTTCATGGAAAACTATTTGCATGTAATATTTTTATCTTATCATTTCCCTTCCCATCCAGGGTGAAGATAACTGTCTGTTCAGTATGCAGAAGACACTTGTGTGTTGAGACCTTTTGCAGCTGCTTGTGTTACTGCAGAAATAAACTTTAAAAAAAACAGATGCTCAGTTGATTCTGTCTTTATTACAGAAATTCTTCAAAGGACACAGATAAAAAATCGTTCTTCAAAAGGATTAAAAAGGCTTAAAATTATAAAGAAAAGTTAAAAAAAATCTCAAAGTAAGTGGCTGCGTTTATACAGCTCCTTTAATCAAACTACTATATAATCTTATCTCATTCGTCCATGCACACTGACATTCACACACTGATGATGCAGGCTGCCATGCACGGCACCAACCTCATCAGCAGCAATTAGGGGGTCATTGTCTTGCTCAAGGACACTTTGACTGAATCAGTAACTGTCCGATTACAAGACGGCCACTCAGCCCCTGACACTTGCCACAATTACTTCATTTTTATTAAAATCATTCATTGTTATGTTTATTTAATTTTGGTCTATCTAAATGTTCATTCGTGCTTTTGTAAGGGAGAGCGAAAAGGGTTGATTTCGTGAACAAAATCTTGTTTCGAAAGCAGTGTAAATCAAGATATGATTTAATTTATTCCTGCATAACATACTTACACATTTGCGGTCTATATAAATACTCCAATGTATCATAACCGTAAAGTTGTTACGTCCACTATGGCTCCCACACACTGGCAGAAAAATGATACCCAAGGCCTCTCGGGTGTTACTATTACTCATATACTGTATATAGATCTGCAACATCACATATGCATTAACTGTTCAACGACAAAAATGACTGCCATCTTAAGAACCCACTAAATCTTAATGATAAACATTACCACTGGATGTCACCAGTGCACCACAGGTCCCGATGATGAGTTGAGGCTAAATATAGAGAAGGGGAACATGATCGGTGGTTAACCAGGGGCGTTTAGAATAGACAAATGCAGAGAACCAACACAAAAGGTGTGCATATCATGTGTAGGAGACACAGTAGGAAACTCACATAAATATTAGGAAATTCTGTTACACACCGTTCTCCTTCAGTATATGATGCTGAAGTGTTACAAATGGCATCATAGGTTTCTGAGCTGTGGAGGTATTTCCTGATATACACAGCTCTTATTCAAACCCACTTTGTTCAGACTGCTGAACCCAGCAGAGTGGCAGTCAGGCAGCCTTCTCCACTGAGGACCAGTCTTGCAGTGATCAGCAAATACACAGACCCCTCTAATCCCACCACCATGGAGCCTATCTATGGTCAGTTTGCTTTTTTTCGGCCTCACAGCAAAAGGCTGTAAAGAGATGGTTGCACTGAAAGCACTTTACACAAGTTTGCTATAAGCAGGAGCATTCATTCCCAGGCTGCTTCCTTTTTTATTTCCCCACCAATGTCTTAAAATGTAAGCTTTTTTATCATTACATTCTAATATTGAACCTAGCCAATGTAGCACCTTTAATTCTCCTAAATTAAACTTCTAAATAAAGACACAGAATGACAAAATGAACAATCAGGGAAAGTGATGATTTTCTAAAAATGAGTTTATAATTTCCAGTCAACTGAGTTAATGTGCTCAAACTCAACATACACATTAAACTTGACAGAAGAGAAAACATGAATAAAGTAGAAGTTTAGCCTAATGCTAATGAAAATTTGTGTTAATGCACATAATGTTCACAACGACTGTGTCCGAATGTTTACAGATGCTCAGATTAGATTTGTGCTCGTCTGTGAGAAAAGGTGGACGTGTTCTTGAGGGCCAATCAAAACGCTGTGCGGTTCAACCGATAAGCAAAACAACGGTCCAGTGACCAATCCCTGTCCACGCTGCAAGCGCCCAATTGAACCGTTCCTGAGGACACGAGGGGCAGCCCAAAAATCATTTATTCTGCTGTCTTTAACAGAAAACTGTAACATTATCCGTCAACATATAATCCCCGTCTGTCCTGCTTTCCTGCAAGAGAAACTGTAGGCTAATATGTCAAAAATACTATTAGCTTACAGCGCTGTTAAATGCCTGAAGCAAGGGTGTGCAGTTGGCAAAAGAGTCGGAAACACGTCAGCATGGCTTCGACTTCAAACTACTAAACTTTTTAGTGTGAAGGTAAGGGAAAACTGAGTGAAAACTGGTGTATTCTTTGACGAATGTGGAATTGCGGTCCTCAGAATCCAACTCGGAGCTGCCGCCGCATTTTTCCTTATGAATGTTGCCAAACTCCTCCGAACAATTTATGAAGTCTGCGAAGTCTTGCCAATGCACAAATTTACAAACTTCTATAAAGTAAAGCTAGACATTTTCACGAATAGCATTAACTACTTCAGTGTTCGGTATAGATACATCCAAACTAAGATGCCTTTTTTTTGACTTTAGTTAAAGTTTAAAAGTTACTAGGCTTGTATCAGACACAGCGTAGTGGGCGCACGCATGCATTGAAAAAGTTGGAATCCTGTAATGGAATTAGGTCTGTGAGATGGACTGTCATTACATTGGAATAACACCCGTCTACCTTCAGTATAAAATAACAATAACAACTGAGGTAGGGGGTTACCCTATTTAGTGAGGCAACAGTTTACCAAATTTGACCAGATTTTAGGTGCAGTTTAACTTATTGCCAACTCATCAAAAACTGAACTTGTTATTGATGAGTTTCAGGCGGCTGACTCAACTAATGTGTAACATTGCATGATGCAAGTCCAGCATGTAGCATGATCTCAACATGTCTGCAATAGACCCTGAAACATCTGACATACAAAAAATGTCCACATTAAATCTGAGTTAAGTGTAAGAAACCCTATAATTTACAGGCTTCACTCAACTCAAATACTAAGCCTCAAATATATTTATGGTATACATGCTGCACAGACATATCAACCCTGTATGTATGTTTAAACATTTTTTGTTATGGCCACTGGTTTGAGTTCACATCCTTTAAATTCACTTATTTCTCTCTCTCACACATTTTTTTTCCACACATACCCACACACACAGGCACACACACAAACACACACTATACACACAATGAATAGAAGAACCGACGTCAGCATGAAGTCCTGGTGGCTTACTGGCTGCTATCACCCCTAAACTCAAAGTTTTATCTTTTGTCAAACACGCTTTAAGAAAAGGGTATCATTTATTTATGTTTAAGATTTCACTTACTCCCGTTCTACTCTCAGGCCCAGACAGCCCACCTGGTCTTGGAGGATGGCACCAGGATGAAAGGGTTTTCCTTTGGGTATGATGGCTCTGCAGCTGGGGAACTGGTGTTCAATACTGGCCTAGTAGGGTAAGAAGGACCATGTGTTAGCTCCATGGTAACATTGTGCTCTTGCTTAACCAACCTAGCACACTTCTCGCATTTTTGTTGCTGTTCCCTTTCTTTAGGTATCCTGAGGCCTTGACTGACCCCAGCTACAAGGGTCAGATCCTGACCCTGACCTACCCGATTGTAGGGAACTATGGGGTACCCAACACCCAAGAGTTGGACGAACTTGGCCTGAGAAGAAATTTAGAGTCAGAGGGCATTCAGGTAGGAAGCTCAGGGAGGGGGGTGGAGGATTGCTTGTCAGGGTTCCAGTTGCAACACTGTCGTGTCCACTGTCACCGGTTTCAGATAATTGGGCCTTACGTTCAGACGTTTGAGGCTGATGCCGATTTTTTTAGTTTCAGACAGATTGTCGGGAAGCATTTATTGCACTGCAAACGATGTAATGAGCTGGCGTGAACTCCATTGACGACAGCTTAACTTCCCTTCACCTCTGCTCTGCTCCTCTCTGTGTGGGACTGAGCCCCTCCCCCCAGACAGGGTAAAACACAGAGGAGAGGAGAGAAATAACTCAACCGTAATAAACAGAAACAATAGAGACTCTCAAACCGAGCCGCTGCATGTCTTTTATGATTTTGTCGAGTCAAGACTGAAGTCATCAAAAAAAAAGAAATCACTTGACAGAAGTCCACACTTCTGTGTTACAGGGCTGAATCATTGAATCGATTGATAGACTAGCTGATGCACAGGACATCTCCAACAAATATGATAGTACACACATTATTACCGTTGAAGTAGAAAGGCTAAATCTTAACTGTCGTGCTTTTAAACATTTTTTAATACATTTTCTTGACTCCAAGTTGAACAAAAGAACCAGAGAAACATCCCAACATTTTTAGTATTTGATGACATTTAATAGACAAAATAGTTTCTCTGTTAAGCTTTGGACAGTTTCATGGATAATGAAAATAACGATTAGCCCCATCACACAACAACAATGTAGTATTCCATCATTCTGTAATAATGTTTTGTTTGCTGGCATTACACTAGGATTTTGTGGCAGTTTTCTTTCCGTCATACGTGTTTGGGCCAAAAGCAGATAATAAATGAAGTACTTGGAGGTTTTGTAGTTTGATCTTTTCCACAGCTACAATTGTACTTCTGTGTTTTTAGGTATCTGGTCTTCTGGTTCAAGACTACAGCCATGAGTACAGCCATTGGAACTCTGTTAAGTCTCTGGGCCAATGGCTACAAGAAGAGAAGGTTGGTGCTCCAATGTATCTGGTGTTAACTTAAAGAGTAGAAAAGGGCTCAAATTTGTATAAAATATTACTTTACTTCTTGAAAGGTTCCTGCGCTTTTCGGCATAGACACCAGAATGCTGACCAAGGCCATCAGAGACAAGGTACTGGAATTACAATCATCTGCTCTTTTGACAAACTAATTAGCTGAGCCCTCACCTGTTTCATTTCACATGTTGTTTCTCCACAGGGCACAGTTTTGGGAAAGATTGAATTTGATGGTCAACCTGTTGAGATAACTGATCCTAACCAAACCAACCTGGTAGCAGAGGTCTCAACAAAGGTAACAGCTGCCAACCATTTTATTCAGCAAGTCAAAATGTTCATTGTACTCAAGACACCAGGGAGAACTGGTATAAAAGACTAAATTAAACACACGTTTCTCTATAAGTGACAATCTATGTGCCTGTCTTTTCCACTCACCAGGAAACTAAAGTTTTTGGAAAAGGAAACCCCATCAAAGTGGTGGCTGTTGATTGTGGTATTAAACACAACATAATCCGTCTGCTGGTTAAGGTGAGTAGGAAAAATCTCTACCGTCTCTACGTTCATTGTTTACATTAAAAAAAAGGACCTTCTCCTAAGAATATAGGAAAATAGTTTATATCTAAATATATTTCATTGTTGTGTTCTGAGACAAATTCTGAGCTGGTGTGACATTTAGATCACACTTATATTTTGAGTTATGTTAATGTGGCCATTGCTAACCAATTACATAAGATAACAGATTGTCGGTTTGTGTCTGTGTGCAGCGGGGTGCAGAGGTTCACCTGGTGCCGTGGGACCAGGACCTGATGAGTCTCAACTATGATGGCCTGTTCATCTCCAATGGACCAGGAGATCCGTTCCTTGCCCAGACACTCATCCACAATGTCCGCAAGGTAGGATAAGATAATGAAGCCATTATTATACAAATGATTGTTTTAATTTAGATTCATGTTTAGATTTTACAGCATTTATTTATTTGCCTTGTTTATTAATGAAGTCACCAGCACCTTTGAAGAAATTTAACAATGCAAAGACTCATTATGTCACATAACATGGAAAATATTCATATCATGATCGATACCATAATAATTAATAGTGGTATGTATTTTGTGAAGGTACTGGAGAGTGATCGTCCAGAGCCAGTGTTTGGGATCTGTATGGGCAATCAGATCACTGCTCTCGCTGCTGGAGCGAAGTCATACAAGCTACCAATGGGCAACAGGTGAGCTTTTCAACAGCTTAACTAAGACACAATATGCTTGTCCTTATTGCATCCTAAAAATAGATTTAGGAACACAGGTTCATGTCCTAAGTCTAGATGTCTAGGTGTCTCGAGTTCACACCTCTGCTGTACAGTTACGTTTTTATCTGTTTACAGAGGTTTTGAAATGCTCCAATGAAACAAATATAGATGTAAATGATTTTATTGTCACTCCACAGAGGCCAGAACCAGCCAGTGCTTAATGTGATGACGGGCCAAGCCTTCATTACAGCTCAGAACCATGGCTATGGTATAGATAGCGAGTCCCTGCCCTCAGGCTGGAGCCCGCTTTTCATCAACGCCAATGATGGCACCAACGAGGTTGGTTTCACTCTGTGAATGTCCTTTCACTTAATAAGAAAAATTGCATTTGCCTATTTTTGGCCTGCAGGTAAAAAGCATCATTTCCTCTTGCAAAGTAAAGTTTGTCAGACAAATACCATTCCATATGACATTTAGTATCGTGAATAGAGTTTACTGGAATGCAGAACACATTTTGCTTGTGTTTCCTGTCATTATAATGACTCTGTTTATTTTACAGGGCATCATGCACAACACTAAACCGGTTTTCACAGCACAGTTCCATCCGGAGGCTAAAGGTGGTCCGACAGATACGGAGGTACTTACAGACTGTAACAGTGATGGATTAACTAGTAATACTATCTTATGAATATATAAACCAGACATACCAGTAGAAACACTGAAAACAACCAGTTACATCACAGGCAATGGAAGGTGTATTCATCTGTGGTGCTTGATATTTCACTGCACTGAGCCCCAGGTGTTTGGGAAGACCACTAATGGCATCTGTTCCTTTGCTTGCAATAAAGCGTTAGTGGATATAATTGTTGTTTCCCATATGGCAGGCAGGGACTGTAATTCAAGTCCTTGTCGAAGTTGGTTGTAACGTCTGTCATATTAAAGCAGACTAATAAGACCTGTTGCTCTCGACCCAAACATACAGTAGTCAGCTCAGCAGGTTAATTCCTACCCTCCCTCTGTTGTCACTCATACAGGCATTATAGAAATGATACAAGGTGCCCATCACAAATACCAAATGCCTCTGACTGACAGGGACGTGTAATAGCTTAAATGCAGATTTTAAAGACGATTTAAAGTTTTTACTTTATTTCCTTTGTCAGTGAAAGATCGAACGTTTCCTTGTCTATCAAAACTAGGCAAGTAAAATTGGAATAATTCAAGTTAAGTGAGATTCATTTGACTTAAATAGCACCTAATCATAACAGATGTTATCTCAGGGTTAGTTAAGCAAGCTTTTAGTTAAGTTCATCATTATTGTTTGGCCAATCATCTGTTTTGTTTTATAGGCATTGTATTGACATTCATATATCAGCTTCATTTGTTTTGTTGTTTTTCCACAGTTCCTCTTTGATGCCTTCATGTCTCTGATTAAAAAAGGAAAGGATGCCAACATAATCTCAGTCATGCCTAAGAAGCCTTACATCCCTCCCAGAGCCCAGGTACCGTACGTCACACAGGCTCCGGCAGGTTATAACTTGTACCCTATGAGCAACAAGGGAATTTAGGTGTGGCAAGTGTCCAGTAATTTCATTAACTCTTTGACGACCAATAAGCTGTTGTCAGGATCCAGACTGCATAACATCATTACAGTATGTTTAAATATGAAAAACAGTGAAGAATATTTAGTCAAGCAATATAATCCTATTCATTATTTCAGAAAGTGAAGAATTTCATAATGAATGTTAGTTATAATTTCTTTGGAAATGGAGCTTCTTGCTTCACAGTCATTGTTAATGAATGCTTTACAAGTTTTAATGTACCGAGTGGTTTGCTTGTTGACTGTATCTGTGTCCAGGTGTCGAAGGTGCTGATACTGGGGTCCGGTGGTCTGTCTATTGGCCAGGCTGGAGAGTTTGACTACTCTGGATCTCAGGCAATCAAGGCCATGAAAGTAAGAAAGCAACTTTTCAGTGTATAAAATATGGTAAAGAAATGTATATCTGCCTGAACATATTATACAGGCAGTCTGATTATTTCATATTTTTAGTGAAGAGAGAGATCAGTCATGAGAAAGAACATTGTCATGGATTTCTTTTAACCCTAAAGGTCAAAGGTGAGGTCAGTACAGGGATAGCAAATGTAGATGTTTGGAGAAGCACGTAGCCACTTAGATAAGGAGATGAGCAGCATTGTCATAGCAACCAAGGGCAGAGGAGATGGCTTATTGACTTGCCAGAAGCCATAAGTTAGCTGAAGAGGTGTAGCTCTGCTGGCATTACTAGACATGTTGTCTCCAGACAATATCCTGAACTATTATGGGCTAATATATTTTTCCTGTTTTGGGGACTAATGTTGCTGGGTCAACCTCCAACTGTTGTTAGTGCGTAGAGTTTGACCATTGCTAAGCGCGTCATATTTGTAGCATATTCATTGGGGGCTTATAGTCTGAGCACAGGGGATAAAAGCTTTAGAATTGCAGAGGCATCATGCATAAACCATCGCATTGATAATCTCTCCGTTTTCCTTGGCGCCAAGTTTTAATAAATACTTCTTTTAATAAAGACATCAATGCCCCTGATCATTTGCTTCACTGATGATTGGACCATTGCTCTGGTTCAGATCTCTTGTGCAGGGATCAAATCACAATTACTGCCTAATCCTTCATAATGAAAATGTGCGGTGACAAGAGTCAGTACAGGGTTATTATTTTTAAGAAGATTTACACATCATGACCCACTGTGTGACCCGCAGCAATGGCTTCATACACAGAACACTGGTCACATCATTGACAGACAGGTCTCCAACTTTTACTCAAAAGAATACATAATGAAAAACTGTGTTTAAATAATAAGTTGAAGTAGAAGTTACATTGACAGGCACTATACCCATGTTAATTAATAAATAGCCAAATATAATTAAGAGCAATCTTAACCACATGGTACAAGACAACCAAGCAAAAGCATACTTCCAGTGCCACAAAGCTCATATCAGATATATCATAACTCATAACTGGTATGGAGACACTGATAGTGTGTGATATCTGTTTCCTTTAAATGAATAATAACAATTCATATGACATTTTGTTGTAGGAGGAGAATATGAAGACCGTGCTCATGAACCCAAACATAGCCTCAGTTCAGACCAACGAAGTGGGCACCAAGCAGGCCGATTCTGTCTACTTCCTGCCCGTCACGACCCAATTTGTTACTGAAGTCATCAAGGCCGAGCGCCCGGACGGCATCCTGCTTTCCATGGGAGGACAGACTGCCCTAAACTGTGGTGAGACATGTTTGTGTGTGGCTCAGTTGTCTGTGGAGTTCCCTGCAAAAGCACAAACACTTCTTGGGTTGGAAAAATCGACATATGCCAAAGACATTAGCAACTTACGTTATAATGAGGCTCTCACAGTAAATAATTCAACATAGTACATATCCAGTGTTCAGCAAATGTCAGTTTTTCTGCTTCAACAACTACATAAGTTCTGAAAAATTGCTTGTATGTTTAATCATGCATGTGTGTGCTGATTGGTTTGTGCTGTTTACAGGAGTGGAATTATTTCAGCAGGGCGTCCTGGAGAAGTACGGGGTGAAAGTCCTTGGAACACCAGTGGAGTCCATCATGGCCACAGAGGACAGACAGATTTTTGCTGACAAACTAATGGAGATCAATGAGAAGATTGCACCAAGTTTCGCTGTGGACTCGGTAAGGAGAATACTGATAATCATAATTTGGAGTTTGCACATGTATCCTGTAAGTTCCGCAGTGCACTTAAAGCAATCTGTTTATTGTGAGGGGGAAATAAAGTGTGGTTATCTTTCAGGTGTCTGATGCCTTGAAAGCTGCAGAGCAGATTGGCTATCCAGTGATGTTACGATCTGCCTATGCCCTGGGAGGTCTGGGCTCTGGTCTGTGTGCCAACAAAGAGAAGCTGGAGGAAACTGCCAACAAAGTAAGAACGGTGGAGGGAAGTAACGCTTTAGGAACCTGGGGACGCTTGAAAACTAAAATGTCCTTGTTCTTCCTGTTGATTATCTGACTGCTCAGTTGTTAATCTGTGATCACAATATTGGTGCTTCCTTTTTTAGACAGTCTATATTCTACTGCTGTCATGCTCGACAAACAAGCGATTATGTTGCTCTGTGTTGTGCACATCTGAGTAATATTGGATTGATGATAGGTGTTATATGTGATCATATTTGTGCATATTGTAGGCTCTGGCCATGAGCAGTCAAATCCTGGTGGAGAAATCCTTGATGGGCTGGAAGGAGGTGGAATATGAGGTGGTGAGAGACATAGCAGATAACTGTGTCACCGTTTGCAACATGGAGAACTTTGACCCACTGGGCATTCACACAGGTACTAATATCAGCTGTGTTCTATCTTATATTGTTCTTCATATTGTTTGGCTCTGTTCTGCTTTGTATTGTTCTCTGTATTCTCTCTCTGTCTGGGGAGGCTTGTTCAGGGTAAACAAGTTTACATTATTACCTCCGCTAAGGAGGTTATGTAAATGGTTGCCGGTGTTTACTGAAGATGTTTATCATGGGCCAAGGAAAACAACCCATTCAACTCTGGCACAGAACCGTCAAATATCAGCTTTTTATTTTGCCGCTGCCCTTGTTATTTCATGCCCTTTACTTATTTTCTTTCTTTTACTGTCGAAATAAAATCAGGAGAATCAATACTTCAGGGGCAAACTTAGGGCTCTGGGTTTAGTTTAGTTTGGTTCTCCTTCAGTTGTGCGTGCTTCAGCCTGCCTCCAGAGAAGATCAATCTAGTGCACTTAATCTGACACTAGAAATGCAAATCTGGGTGTCTCGGTTTGACTCGGCCCGGCCAAAAGGGCCAGTTGAAAGAACCCATATGTTCCAGGAGTTTCAATATTAAAGCCCCTCATAGTCTTAACCCCTTCTTGTCTTCCTCAGGTGACTCGATAGTGGTGGCACCGAGCCAGACGTTGTCCAATGAGGAATACCACATGCTCCGTGAGACGGCTATCAAAGTGGTTCGTCATCTCGGCATTGTAGGTGAATGCAACATCCAGTATGCTCTACACCCCTTCTCCCTGGAGTACTGCATCATCGAGGTTAATGCCCGCCTATCAAGAAGCTCCGCTCTAGCATCCAAAGCCACTGGGTGAGAGACAATATGCATATTAACTGCAGGTTCACAGCCAGTAGACTTGAAATACAACATGCTGGAGACGTCTTTTAAATGGATCTTTTGAATAACAATGCAACTCTCAAGATGTCAAATTCCTTGTGCAGAAGGTGGAGAAAGTTACCATTTTCATTTATCTACAAAGGATACAATAGTTAAAAGTAAAAAACTACTCAAACCGCCCCTTTATTAGATTCAATCATTAGTTAATTTTGATATCCCTGCCTCTTGCTCCATGACTCTCAGGTACCCTTTGGCATTTGTGGCAGCGAAACTGGCACTGGGGATCCCTTTGCCAGAGATCAAGAATGCTGTATCTGAGAAGACCACAGCCTGCTTCGAGCCCAGTCTAGACTACATCGTCACTAAGATCCCTCGCTGGGACCTGGACCGCTTTCAGGGCATGTCTCGTGAAATAGGCAGTGCCATGAAGAGTGTCGGAGAGGTGGGGGATGATCCAAGGATAAACACTTTTTTCCCCTCAATTGTTTACTCACTGATACATTTAGTATACTGACACGCTTGAATCATGCTGTGACATCTTTCATCTACTGCACTCAGGTGATGGCAGTGGGCCGGACCTTTGAGGAAAGTGTGCAGAAGGCCCTGAGAATGTGTCATCCATCAGTGGATGGCTTTGTGCCACGGTTGCCTCTCAAAAAAGCCTGGGCCGAAACCCACAACCTGGAACAGGAGCTGGCTGTTCCCTCTAGCACCCGGATCTTCTCCATAGCCAAGGTACCCCTGATCTTACACAACATTAATAATGAATAACACCGACTGAGGTATTGTCATTAAAATTGAAATATAAAGTGAAGTGAGAGCAATTACATGAAAAAAACATCAATGCACATCACATGTGTCCCTGAGCTGCCTGGATGCTGGAAGTTGTGTGAAAAGGCCTGTTTGTGGACTTAGTTCAAGTAGATTCAGAGGTCGTATGATGCGTATCTAACACATAGAACGTGTTTTATATTGAAATATATTCAGATGAGGGCAAGGAAGTATTAAATTATTAATCTGAAGTGTTTGTCTGTCCTTATGTCCAGATTTCTTTGTCTGTCGTATTCTTCTCTGAATCAGTTCAGTGTGTCCACACAGGGTCAATCTCCATCCTTCAGTCACAGGGATGTTTCATGAACTGTTGCAGTGTGAAAAATATCTCCAGGTCCAGCCGTTAAAACATGCTTTTAATGGATATAAAATCCATTCGTACCCGGCGGCTGTTGACTTTGAAGATTTGGAACAGTAATTTAAGCAAGCACCTCTTTTTAGTTTCTGTTAATCCTTTGTGAAACTTTTTGGATATCTGCTCTTACAATATTCCAACAAGGAGCATGAATGATGATGACGATGAATTATAGATGTAACGCCGAGTCTGTTTCATGTCTGTACCCCGAAGGCCCTCTACGGCGGTGTGAGTGTGGATCAGATCCACCAGCTGACAGCCATAGACAAGTGGTTCCTCCACAAACTCCATAGGATAACAGAGCAGGAGCAGCACCTGGCGCAGTACAACAGGTAACACAAACATACAGATGAGGTGACGTGATGCAGATCTGTATCATCAGGAGACTCAATTATACCATATCTCCACCATGGACACTCATCAATTCACTGACCACAGTTGTGAAGATTCACTGATGCATTGAGAAGCTCCTTCATCGATTCCAACAGTCTGAACCCTGAAATTGTTTTTTTTTTTTAAATCAATCAATTCACTAACCTCATTTATGTTGTATTTATATAACTGGAAAGCTATTACTAATGTTTTACTATAAAACTTCAGAAGACTGAATGAATGAAATAGAGCCATGGACGAATGTGGAGCTTTTATTCTCATAGCAACTTTAATTCTAAGCAGGATTTTGGAGCTTGATTTCGGAGCCCAACGCTTTAAGATTTTTTGAATATTTGGCTGTACATTCTGAAATGGTTCTGACCATTCTGAACGTTCCATAAGGTTTGTTTTGCATTCTGGACATCCAGAATGTTTGGTTAAGCATTCATAGATGCACCAATGTACTGCAGCCAACAACACTGTTCATTGATTGGAAATAAGGGATTTGGTCGCATTACAAGGCCTTTAAAATGTCACAAAATAATAATGGCGACATTCTAAATCTTTTTTCCAGAAATGGTTAAGTTCACATCTCTTAATAATAGTATCTAAAATGTTTTTGCTCAGAAATCCGATGAGCTATTCCAAGAATCTTCACATCTCTGCTTCATTCAGATTAATGGTTTTCCTGTATTTCCTCTCTCTCTCTCTCTCTCTTGCTCGCTCGCTCCCTCTCTCTCTGCCCTCCGGCAGCTACCTAGACAGCTCATATCAAAGCCGCTGTGAGTTTGTCATGGCTCTGCCACAGGTTACCGCTTGTTTAATAATTAATGTCTGGCCATCTGGTGGGCGCCCACCGCAACACGCCGACACACGGAAGGCTGTTGTAGTCTCCACTGCCTCTGGGGCGGTTGCTTTTGGGATGGGTACACAACAATAGGCTGCTGCCAGATTGATGGACCGTAGAGCCGAGCGCAGGTTGGCCTCAGGCAGCACTGGTCCCCAGGCTCATTAGTTGTGTACATTTAGTGACTCGGTTCTTTAATTGCTATATTTTGGACTGAGGGCAAATCTGATATACAGATGAGATAAATTCCAAGCGAGAGCAGTTCTTCTTAGAATACTTAGCTTTCATTTCATCAGGAGTTTTTCTGTAGAATTAGTAAATAATTACTTGTATTTTTAGTTCTGTTTTCTCTTCTGGATTCAGGTTTTTTACGAGTTCTTCCTGATTAGGAAGTAGATGGTGTGTGGCTGTTTCCCTCAGATGATTTGATTTATTGTTTATGGTTGAGTGAGGGTTTTTAACGTGTGTGTACATGCATGCAAGGGATTTCCTCTTACTTCAAAGAGAATCCTGCTGGTGTGGCCCTTTGTCTCTGAGTGAGTGAGACACAGAACAATTTAAATCTAAATGTTTTTCCTTGTTCTGATTCTGTTTGGGAACAGACACTGCCCATTTCTTTCACTGCTCCTTGCTTTTATTATTTCTGAGCCGAGCCACGTGTAGTGGGAGTTGAGACCAACTTGACATTTCCAAAATTGTTATGCTTCGAGGTCATGAATAATTCTCATAAGGAGGAGAGAGAAAGCTGGATTACCAAAAATAAGATTCCCTCCCTTGTCTGCACCAAGGTTTAAATGAATATTGCAACATCATAGAAAATACACGTAGGTGCTGTATTTAAGTTTGAAGACCAACTAGTGACATCGTATTTCATACAAATAGGGGTCAGCGTCTTACCAGAAAGTTTGGGTGACCATTAACTTAGCAAACATGTTGTACAATTAACTTCCTTTTTAAAAAGGTATTACAAACTCCTACTGAATATACTGCATACCAAAGATACTAGATTCATAGCTTTGTACATGAAACCGTTTACACTTCTGGGCTTCTCAGTCGGTGTCGTCGCCTCGCCCTCTGACGCCCCACAGTTAGCCCAGGTCTGGTGCACATAACTCAGTGTTCAATCTCCATCCGGCCTCCTCCTCCTCTATGTTTCACTGCCTTTTAATGCAGTAGAATTCATAAGCGTATCAATAAGTGTACAGCCGGTCCCATTTACATGCTTCTGTGTTATGAGTAAGGAAGTTTTCATCGCAGCACAGCAGCAGCAGCAATTTAATCATTTAGGTGATCAACCACATGTGTATTCGGCTATATTCATGATTTAAAATGGTATTATAAAAATGCATTGTACTTTATATTTACTTCATATTATCTCAGATTTATGAATGATTTGTACAATAACAAGTATATTTGAAGTATTTCATCTCACTATTTTGTGTACATAATATGCATATACAGTTGATCTCTAGCTTCGGAAGTAATGAAGAAAACTAGATTTTATTTATTTACTTTTTTTCTTTACCCCAAGTCAAATTAAATTGCTCAAAATTGCCTCTTGATTCGAAAAAAACTTTTTCTGACACAATTTCAGTTTAACCTCAGAGCTCACACTCGAGTTTTATCGACTTAAATGGGTTTTTAAATTGCTGCACTTGCCAACCTGCAGCTCTGGCACCTTGACGCCTTGTTTGTCAATGTGTTATCGATCACCCTGAGCTGCGCTGTCCCAAACGGCTGCAAGGTGAGCAAGTCTTGACCCACTTGCTGGATTGACAGCTATTGGAGCCCAGTGGACTTGGAAATTTATGAGAGGAAGCACAGGTAGTAAACAACATTGAAATTTTTTTTTTTTTTTTTAGCCTTTTTAGCCCTTTTAGGCTTCTTTTCCCTCTTGCCTGCTCGTTTCAGCCTTTTTACCTGTTAAACCTTCAAGCTCAGAAGTTGATTGACAGACTCTGTTAAGCTCTGCTGTGGACAAATGGCAATGTGCTATTGCTCTTGTGCACTGGTTGGCACAAGAGACTTTGTGGCAGTGGCCATTTGGATTGGATTAGTCAAATGAAGGAAGGTCCTTAAAAAAACTAGGTGAACAGCAACCAAAATGAATGAAAATTGATTTTGCTCAGGGAATGATCTTTTAACAATCTCCTGAGTAGACAAGCCTAGACCTGAACCCAACCAAAGAACCTGAAGACTAAACACATTAACCTAAAGATAAATCACCATACTTATTTTATTTTCCTTTAGTGCTACTGTGCCCAAGGAGGTGCTGCTGAAAGCCAAGCAGGACGGCTTCTCAGACCGACAGGTCGGACATATTCTGGGCTCCGATGAGGGAGCAGCTCGAGAGCTGAGGCTCAGCCATGACATCAAACCTTGGGTCAAACAGGTGAGCATCACTGGGTTCCTTCCTGCTGGTTCCAGCGTTGGTCACTGGATCACACATCCACTGACGCACAAACATGCACACAAATCAACTGCTGTTCACCTCCACCAATCTGTGTTTACAAGTAAAAACCTGCACAAACCTGTTACCGTACGGACGTCCAGTAACAATGAGTAAATAGCTAATTTGTTTACCTGTTTAAGATTATTAATACTTAAGTAGTTTTTAGCTCTGTTAAGAGATAACTGGCCTCTCAGTTGAACTTTCTCTGTATAATAACAGTGTTTATTCACAAATATTGATGTGTGACTGTCAAGTAGTAATTTTGAAATAAGTTTCCTATGATGTTTAATTCTTCCCATCAGATTGACACATTGGCAGCAGAGTATCCTGCCATGACCAACTACCTGTACTGTACCTATCACGGCCAGGTAAGTGGCCCAAATAAACCAGTACGTTGATAAAGTTGTTATAGAAACATAAGATGAGCCTTCTTTACTTTGCTAATTATGGATGTCTGTAGGAGTGTGTCATTAACTACAGTTTTCTTTATGGTTTTGTTCATTTATCTGATTCACCAGGAGCATGACCTTGAATTTAAAGACCAGGGAATCATGGTTCTTGGTTGCGGGCCGTACCATATTGGTGAGTTCAGAACCGAGCCTTCGTATCATTTCACCATCTTGTTGTTAAAAAGCTGTTCTGATTGCTAGATTTCTTGTGGAGCTACTTTTCCTTTTTTTTTCACCAAAATAGTTTAATAAGAATAATAAAATCACTGAAGACATTTTTGCTAAGAAAAAGCAAATTCACTCCACTTCTTTTTTTTGTGAAGTTTAAACTTGCTCCCTTTTATTTAGTTGTTTCACTGCTTTGGCGAGCAGAAAGTCACTATAACAGTTGTGTATTTCCATAGTTCTGCAAGGTAAAATTGTTAAATTGAGGCAGATGTACCAGAGAAATGCAGATAATTCCCGAGACAGGCAGGTCTGAAGAACTTCAAATTTATCAAACTAAAGTTGGAAAGCCAGAAAAATCAAACTGAAAAAACTCATGAGAAACAAAAAAACAACAAGAGGGGTGGAACAACACAGCAAGGCAACAAACACAAGAAAGATCTGACAAAAACCAACATGAAACACAGAACTGAAATACTAAGAGACCTGATGAGGAAACAAGAAACAGGTGTGAAAACACAGCGGTATGCAGGGAGATGATTGGCTGGCTGGCTGAGGCAACGGAGCAGAGCACACTCACAGGTGGAGCACATCAGGGCTGGGTAGGCAGGCTAAGGAGTGGGGAAAAGGCAAACAAAGACAGGAAGTAAACAGTAATGACACAAGGGATAAACCTTCCACTTGTTTTTACCAGAGTTAAGTTTAAACTTGCTGCATTCAAATGTCTCATTCATTCAGCTGTTTCTTATGCTGAACTACTACTAATGGCCAAAATACTGAACTTCATCAACTCTTCTACCCACCAGGGAGCAGTGTTGAGTTTGACTGGTGTGCAGTGTCTAGCATCAGAGCCCTAAGACAGATGGGCAAGAAGACAGTAGTGGTCAACCACAACCCCGAGACAGTCAGCACGGATTTTGACGAGTGTGACCGCCTTTACTTCGAAGAGCTGACCCTGGAGCGCATCCTGGACATCACCCAGCAGGAGGTCAGCACGCACATGTCATTCCTCTTCCTTTTTTCTCATGCATGAGACAAGCGATGAGCACGGTGAGGTAACTCTGCTGTACCTCTGATGTTGTCAATAATCTATTACCTACTCCCACTCACAGTATCCCACTCTCAAACACTGGGCCTTTCCCAGCATGCACTGGGCATCTACAGCCTATATCATGTATACTGAATGAAATCCGATTAAAGTATCACATGAAATCTTTTTGAGGGTTTTCACAGGCAAATTAAAGTTAATTATAGTGTTGACTATATAAGAAATGAATTTATCGAGACCATATCAGAGGTTGACGACAAGGGTGGAAAACAATGCTGACAAATAGATTTAAGATCTAAGACTAGAATACGCATCAGCATTCTTGCATAATAGTTTCTCAAAGCTGTAAGCTATTGTTTTGACATTTCTTTGACTACAGCTGAAGCTGTGTGTAAAAATAAGTATAGGCAGAATTATCTTATATGGCTTATTGTCTTGGAGTTCCCACAAAGCTGAGAATAAAAACTCTGCTCAAACCAGCATAGGTCGAATCCTAGAAGAAGCTGGAGGTCCATTTTCAGACAGTTGTTAAACAGTTTCAGTTTTGTGTCGAGACCGTCTGACCCTGAATGTTGCTAAACTCAAGAACATGAACAGCATTTCCCTGATAATTACTGTGTGTATTATCACTGGTGTCTGTTTGTTTATGTTGTGTTTTATGTTTCCATATCAATGTCTATTGGCCTTCAGTGAATTGAGTTTTGATCACAGTGTGATTAAAGGTTTGTTTGCTCAGGAAGAAAGCCTCACCATCAATCCCTCTCTCACAGCTACAGTCCCGGTCCCCTCCTTCTTCGCCGGTGTGTGTTTGTATGTATGTGTGTGATAAATACAGCATTAGAGCTTTGAGATAAACCCTGGACAGGAGCAGGAGAGCAAGCCCGTGAATAATGAAGAGATTCAACCTGGCATTGCCATGGAAACAGCATCCCCTCTGGATCAGCTAGACAGGAAAAGGGGCTGCAAAAACTGTTAATAAAAGAAGCATAGACACACACACATACGCACACGCACACACTGTCCCTGGTGATAAACTAAACCCATGGCATGACTGAGATGAACTGTTTTTGTTTGTCTCATATTTTCACCGTGGGATCAGTGGCCAGAATAATTGGAAGTGGCCACAGGTTTCGGACTGTAAATCTTAGTTGATAGGCCTGTGGCAGGAGGCCGTAGACTTGACAGAGTATATTTCCGTTCCCTGTCTTTTTTCCTCCTTCCTTTCGTCATTCTTTTATTCTCTCTGCTGTTCTACTTCATTTTTTCTTGCTCGTTCTTCTTTTTACATCCTCTCCACTACCCTTCTCCTCTCCTCTACAGGGTTGCTATGGCAGCATTGTATCCGTGGGAGGCCAGATCCCCAACAACCAGGCAGTCCCATTGCACCTGAGTGGAGTGAACATTCTGGGGACGAGTCCCCTGCAGATTGACCGGGCTGAGGAGCGCTCGGTCTTCTCCAGTATCCTAGATGACCTTGGTGTGGCCCAAGCCCCATGGAGGGCTCTCAGCTCCCTGGTAAGAGGAAACATAAATAATTAACGGAAGATATACTGTGCAAACATGTGTAAGAATTGAGGGACTGGAGCACCTTGTTTTAGGAACTTCTCAGACCCTGACACCTGCTCTGCCCAACCCGCTAAGTTCAGCTACTTAGACTGCACATGTGTTTTGTAGGTCCGGCTAAGTTATCAACTACTCTTCTGAACAACAGTATGAGTGTGTAAAAATGTGATATATCAACTACCAAACATCAGACAGACAAAGTAAACAAATACGGTTCAGTAAAGCCAGACGTTTGCCTCAGGGGGGATTGGAGACCAAAAACAGAGCTTAAATCCAGCAGATGGTTAGAAATAGAGGGGAATGATTCATCTCAGCTGGATGTCCGCAAAGAACATTTTATAAGGTGTTTATGGCAATGATGTCTTACATGTTGCTGCCAATCAGCGAAAAATAAATCTGTTATTATAGAGTCAATTAATTTCTCATTTTCATTTTCTGTAAGTTTGACGTAGATACGAATTATCTTCAAGGGAATATACTGTTCTAATTTTACATACAATTCCAAATGGAACCATACTGTGTTATATAATTGGCGGAGGCATTCTCTTTCTATTGATGATATATTATAGATTTTAGGAAATAAGAAATGTTCTACTCTCAAATGAGACTGCAAGTGTATCGTTACATCATAAGACGTTTGGAGAAAGCTGCTCATCTGGTGTGATTGTGGACTCCTTGTCTTGTTTTTTACTGTGTTTACTCATATTAATTCCTCACACCTGCACCAAACATTACCATTAATTTACATGTCATAACCTGCCCTCTCAACCTGCTCCCAGCTAAGTCACAATAAAGCAGCAGCAGTCCCCCCTTGGTCGGGCATGTGGAGCACTGAAGTGTGTCTGCAGTCAGTGCAGGAATACGTCTGTGCTCATGCAACAGTCACAACTAAGGAGCCATTAGCCAGGACACGCAGTTTAAGTTCTGTGTCTCACCTGAGTCTAACTACATATTTTGTCTCCTTTCTGATCTTGAAGAATTAGTTTGTTTTTATTGGGAATTAATCACTCCTGCAGAGCCGTGAAAACATGGTGCTTACGTGTTTGAAAAAGCTATTTTTGTGTTTGTTAATGGTCCTCCACCTGGCTACTGAACAGTAGGTAATGAAAGAGAAAGAGGCTCAATATGCCGAGAGGTGGAGAAGAGACCAAGGCTGATAATGATGATAAGGAGGAGGAGGCGAGACGCTCTCTCCCTCACTGCTAGAGTCCTTCCATAACTTCCACTCCTTCCTTTCTCATTTGTCATTTGAATGGATTGAAAGACATTGAAGATGGCCCAGCAGCTACACTGCCACCATTTTGGACTGAGAATGCCATGGGGACAACAGCATGACACTAATATATACTACTGATGCCACCAGACTTGAATTATCCAAATGTTCCTGATTTAATGCAAAACCAGAGATCCCAGATTTTTCTATAAACATTAACAATTGAACAGAAACTTTCATTATTGAAGCAGACAGGCTGAAATAAATTACGAGTTGCATCAAATATTGACATGTAGCCTTCAAGTAGAAAGCAAAACAGTCCAAAAATAGTCATTTCATTGTGTATGAAATGTCAAGCTGTAACAACAAATACATGTGTGTCATTCTGGGCTTTGGAATCTTGTTTGCAGTCCAAAGTCATTTAAACGAAACCTCTCGGGCTCAATTAGAATCATAACACTGACCTCTAGGGATTGATACTACTCTTAACTTAAAATGCTGGTAATGATTTGGTCTCTTGACAGCCTTTATTTTATCCTTCTTCGAACGTGGTTATAGAGTTGTTTAGATTTGGTTCCATAATTGGGAACTGAAGACCACCAGAGGTCATGGAGGGGGCTGCAGGCTGCACTATGTTTAACAGATTGTATCTTCTTCCACATGAAACATGAGTCTGTGGTGCAATGTGCATCTATTTAGGAGAATTCTGGCTTCCAATAGTGTCCTTTACCTCCTCTCTGCTCTTCTGTGATGCTCCATCATGTCGTGTTATTCTATTAGGAACATTGTGAATGAATATATGAGTCAAAAAGTAAGGTGGTAAAATAGTTTATAATAGAATGCAAATTCCTTACATGCTTTCATTGTTCAATTTGGGTAGCGGGTAGATTGAATATATGAATTTAGTTTTACTTCTGTATGGCTTCTTTGCAGGCAGGATGTTTTAATGGTGTCATTTAGGTTCTTTGATAACTTGGTAGTCGTCTTCAGTCCAGAATGGCGGAGGCGTAGCTCCGCTGCTGCACGTTGATGTTGCAACGAAACAACCAATTAGCTTTCACTCCTTATCAGTATAAGTTCTTTGTTTAAGCTCTGCATTGAAGGCTGTTGCGGCACAATATTCTCCTCTTTTGTTCTTCTGAATACTTGTTCTTGGCAGATATGAGAGTAAACTCTTTCAAATTTGAAAGGCTTCAAGCCTTTCAAAATGTGTAGGGCTGAATTGGGGAATGGGTGAAAACGGTTCTTGGTGTTAGAGCGAGTTGTTAACACGAGGACGAGCGTAAGTACACATGCTTGATTTGATATTGATTCTTTGTTTTCTGTCCCGAACGGCTCCATCTTTTAGTTTTCTAACATTGTCAGTAAGGAATTACTTTTCTAATACAGATTGAGAAACCAAACCTACCTCAGGTAGTCTGCAGGTGATGGAGCTCTGTATTCCACCGATCGGCCTAATCGTTGCCATCCTTTAAAACTGAGAGGATTTCTTCTCTAAAGAAGTCGTTTTTGTTGAACATTTGATTGTTTTCGGTTCCCTTTGTATTTTTTACAATGTGTTTTTCCTTCTGCCTGAAATTGTTTTCTATTTCAGAGCCTGTAAGCCTCAGAGAAAGAAGAAGTGTTTAAGTATCTAAACTCTAAACTTCTTACAGCAACAACAAAGAGAGGAGGAACAGATCAGCTATATTGTTTGCATTATAACAGTCATTTTGATGCCAATCATTCAGACGTTTCAGGTCTAGAATAGTTTATTTACTGAGCTTCTTTCATGATACTTTTATCTTTGTGTTGCTATTTCAAAATTTTATAAAATACATTTCTCCAACTGATTCAACATGAACTACACAAAAGATATCGATACTTCTTGTATATTTAAAGGAATTAATATCTTTTTTTTTTCCTGTTTTTTCTCTCTCTCTCTCACAGGAAGATGCTGTTACCTTTGCCAACCAGGTGGGCTATCCCTGTCTACTCCGCCCCTCCTATGTTCTCAGGTATGTTTGACCACATTTGTTGCCAACCGGCGTGCCTGCACCTAATCCATCCTAACACTGAAGTTCCAGTAGATAAGACCGTTCACAAATTAATTTGCATCAGTTGACAGTTCCTGCCTGATTTAAACCGTGGTGTCAGGTATGGACAATCGCTGCATGTTTCTTTTCCAATCCTCAGAAGTAACTAGTGGAGGAAAAAAAAAGGTTATCTAACTGCATTGAGTGTCCAATATCAGTTGCTCCGTTGAAACAGGATACTATATTATGAAATTAATGTTAATATTATTCCAAGCTTCTTGCATATCAGGGTTGATGATATTCAAGCTCATAACCTGCTATTGTCATTTGGATTGCTGACTGACAAAGCTGACAGGCCTTGACCCCACCTAAACCCCTTGTAATCCACTGACCTAATTTTGAAGGATTATCTTAATCCTCGAGTCTTCCCTCATGAAGGTATTTCATCATTATTCCGACAGATATTAGAACCCACACAATTAAAGAGCATTAGAGAGTCTGTATTTTCTCAGCACAGCGATTGAGTGTTCAAAGTCTGTTAATCATGATTGAAGTCGCAGTCTCGTAACACCTTGATCGTTAACAATCAGGTGTTATGTGGTTTAGTTTAATAGTTCCAAATTGTATACAACTGAAGATATAATGATAGGTTCATGCTAAAATGATGCAGTCGTGTTGGCTTGTGGCCTTCAGGAAAGAAAATCAATGAGTTTTTCTAATGCTCAGTTCACAAACTTATTGCTCTAATACTGTTGGAGTAAAACACAGTTATATTTCGCTTCCCCACCCTTCGATTTAATAAAAAATACTCATAACCGCCCGCCCCCTCATTTATTGATATCAAAGATAAAACCAACCACCGCTATCTGAAGAAATCATGAGCAAATGTAGTCACAATCAATAACTAACTAACACGTTGATAATATAACCTGCCGACATCATGTAGGGACACTTTCGTCCAGCAGGTGTCGTGATGAGACCCTGTATCCAGCAGGCCTTATGTCACTGAATATAACTTCTGTTAAAATGGAGTTTTGCTCCTTTTCTAGTTTTAAATGCAAGACGTGGAAAGCTCTAGTTTGAGTTTAGACATTTATAATGAATGAAATAATGTCAAATATAACAAATATTAATACATTTAATTAAACCCACACAGAATACCATATTTCACAGAGTTGGAAGTATTTAGCCCTCAAGTGTATTCCAGCAATATCTTAAAATGAATCAACCTAGGTCTTTTTTTTCGAATTTCTTGTCATCATTTTGTTCATAATATTTTACTCACAAGCATTATTGCTTAGATAAGCCGAAACTTACACAATGGGACTTATGCAAGGACATTTTTTTATCATGCTTACTCCTTGTGTGAGCACTTTGCAGTTTTGGAAGGCAGATTCATAAATCGATTTCTCAGACTGATGAATACCACCTGTTCTTGAGGAGGCGCGCTTTCAGGATATTTCATCATTTGCATGACCGATGTCCCGGAAATATCCGTACAAGGCTACCAGTTCCACTTCATTTTTGGAGCAGAGAAATGCTACCAAGAGTACAGGAAAAGAATTTCACACTGTGAAGCTCCAGGTTGTGTTGGAAGAGATAAATTAAAGAATCAGTGGCAAGTTTTGTTCGAGGACTTTAAGTATGAGGCCCAATTACAGGAAGGAGCAATAATTCTCCCTCTTTGTAGATTCTTTGGTGTTTTTTCATTTCTCGAAAGTTTAATGAACGTGGTTAGCTCTTTGTGCTCGTTACAGTAAACATGTTTGTCCAGACAGACCAAACAGGACTGGTTTTATGAGGGTAAAAAAGCCCGCATTGCATCCTCAGTTTAATAGTTTGCACCCTTAGTTGGAATATGAATAATAAATACCGAGCACAAGGTGGTAGGTCTCAGGTGCACAAACTGCTGGGTTGTCCATGTGCCCCGTCTATTGTGACGCAGGTGGGCTGTGTGCAGCAGTGCAAAAGACAGAATATTTAGAGTTGTAAATATAGTGAATGTCAGTGTGTAATTGGCCTGTACAATTAATAGAAATATTATTGAAATCACAGCCAAATCCTAGGAGCTGAAATGGCTTCAAGGCATGCCATTATAAATTAGGCATCATGGTGCAACAAAGATTAAAACAACACTGTACTCTAAGGGAACGTGCTTGTTTGTTAGGGACCCACTGCAACTGTTTGCTAGTGCATCCTGGAATGTTTTGTTCTGCATTCCACTGGCCCGCACTGCAGCTACTAGTTCACCCAAACTAGCTGAAACTGGACCTGGGACCGAAAAGGACGGCATTACTGATAAAACCAAGGTCCACCCTTGTGCAATATAGGTTTGCACAGTGAGGGCAGCTGTTGCCCTCTCCATGGCACACACGCACATGTATGTAAAGGTAAACAGTTTCACATTGGAGTAGAATGAAACAATTAAAAGGAAAATACCTGAATACCAATGCACCATATGTCAGAGCACGCATGTTATTTTCTCACACAAACAGCATCAGACAAACTAAATTACTGATCTCGAAGTTCAGAGAAGTGATTCCAAACTTTGGTGGCATCGCACAGCCTCCCATGGTGGCGCTTGAAAGAAGGGTTGGTTATTTGTTTGGACACACTGTATGTTTTCCTGTGAGAACGAAATGCGCTGAGGAATAAAGCTCTGTCCCGAGGCTGCCCGTGGCCTGCCTTTCTCCTATTTCTCTCAGCCCATTCTTTTAAATCAAGGGGATAGTCCCGCTAACATCAAAAACAACAATCACAGCAAAATCGGCTAAATCTGTTGTTTTCTAAATGACTAAGCTGTGAACTTGTTACAAAGCGCCTGGGAGTGCTTTTCAACTTAAATAGCTTCTTCTCCCGATGTTCCCGATGGTAATAGTGATGCAACAGAAAGATAATGAGCCTTTTGAATGATCATTTGAAGCTCGTACGGTCTCCTGTTTGCTCGCTGCTCTTCTCCTCCTGTGGCCTTTTGTTTTCTCCGCGTCACTCCATTTGTGTCTCTCTCCTGTTTGTACCTCGCCAGTGGCTCCGCTATGAATGTTGTGTATGAAGAGGAGGAGATGAAACGCTTCTTGGAGGAGGCCACGCAGGTGTCACAGGTGGGATCAGTTTTGAATCTTACTTGCTTGACTTTGCATGTTCTGAAAGACGTATTGCCTCCGAGCTGTATATAACTGACCTCTACTTTTTATTCCTCACTTTCTTGAAGTGCATTGTTATATGTAAGGGCAAGTGATCATTCTCTCTTCATCACACACGTACACACTCTCCTCTTCATCTTGCATTCTCCCTCTGCTTTCAATTATCTGCTGCTACCAGCTGGCATGCCTGTTGGCTAGTATTGTGTGCCCATCTCTTCTTCACCGAACCCCCAGGTGGCTCAGGGGCAGCTGTCCCCTCCAAAATCCACTACCTAGGGCTTGGAGCATACAAACATATATTCATACCTACGAAGCACCAAAGCAAGCCTGTTTATTATTTGTGATCAAACATACTCAAACAGAATGATAATGAACGAGTCTTGCTTTAAGCTTAACTTGCATAAACATGCACAGTGAAGTTTGTAGGTACCTGAGCAGTGACTGATTTTATCATATTTTTGTTAGCTCTGACCATCAACTTCTATTTAGGGTGCTAATTTATCACATTACGAATATGATCGTTTGTTATTGTCCAATATCGAGTCCCAATATTCGTGGATCAAAAGTAATTTGTCCAAACACCATTAACTTAATTAACATTTACTGTCAAATCATTTGCAGTAAATGCTGCAGTCTCAAACTCTGTGAACCATGAATATCAGCAAGCACTTTCACTGTTGATGCTTTGTGCTTGTTTGTTGCCTGCAGTCTATTCTTGAGCAAGTGATTCACAGCCTTTTCACAGGAATTGGATTTGGGTTAGGTAACAGACATACCTACCCAAAGGGGAGGAAAATTCAAAATAAGATCTCTTCTTTGTCTCTCCTCGACATTACTGAGCCCAATTTAACAACCCGATGGGATTCGACCATATATATATATATATGTGTGTGTCTTAAATCCAGCTGCTGGGAAATAGCCTTCCTCTTGTCTGATCCTAATTTAAGATCACTGTCCTTATCTTATATGTGAAATAAGACTGAGACAACAGTAAGATCCAAAAGAGAACTTAATTTGCTTAAACATGAGCCTTTGACATGTCAGAAATTTGTATCAATTTAAGTCTCAATTCTGTATTTCATTTCTGAGAAGCAGATGTGCATTCATTCCTGCTCCCTTGTGCTTCTACTGTTCTCAAAAAGGACCGGATCATTTGCCTCAGACTGATTTTAATCCTTTTCTTCTTATATCTCCAATAACGCTTCTGCCGTCCCTCCTACAGGAGCATCCAGTGGTCATCACCAAGTTCATCCGTGGTGCCCGGGAGGTAGAGGTGGACGCTGTGGCCAGAAGTGGCAAGGTGAGACATGACTAACATGTTCTGTACAGTTACATTATATAAGCTCTGTGGTATTAAATATATGTGCAGGCCCTGGGAGTGGAGGCTAATGCAGAACTAAATGTATTATAAGGTGCTAAGGGGGAATCCATAAACACTTGCGGCTGATCTGTTAACCAAATTTAGTGCAGCTTACTTTAAAACATCTTCTGCATAATGAAGCATTTACAGTGTAACAGCCTGGCAAACAAAATAATTTCCCCCTATTACTTATGTTGACACCTTGTTTTCATTCCTGACAGTATCGTTGTTATTCATCTCCATAGCCTCCTCTGTTATTTCTCAGTTCGAATGGAAGGAGAGATATTAGGTCCAGTCGGTTAATAAAGAGGAAGTTATCTTATTCATCTTAAGTGAAAAGACATTACAGCCCAGACAGATCTGATGTGTCGAATGGAATACATTAAAATTGAAATGAAGGAAACCGGTGATACTAAATTAATTTTCCCTTTTAGATTAGATCAGTTCAGGGCGCATTGAAATGATTTTCGTCAATGAAATATGAATATATGATTTTTTTTGACATGAACCACGCGTATATGTCATTTTCTTTCCTCTCATTGTGTTTTCCTGCTGTATTTTGGTCTATTATAAATACACTCTACATGTATACAACATTTTTGACAGAGAATGTTAATTTAAACTTTAACACACTCAGCTTAAAATATTTAAGTCCAGTTTTTATAATATCACAAAATTATTGGTGGACAAGAAAGCTAATTTGCAATCTGTTTTGTAGCATCACCAATCCTGTAATTATACCATACCCAGGTGGTTTAAATTGTCCTTCAAGAACCTCTCTACACATGAATGAAGACATACAAAATAGTCTAATAAATACTATGTGTGTCTGACATCGGTTAAGCTAAAAAAAAAAAATAGAATTACCAATTCAAAATCCTTTAAAATACCACCTACTCCTGTATGAATTGGCAAATATTTTACATTTACAATTGTGTCAAACTCAATCAAATGTAGGTAACAAGAAGAAAAGCTAATTTTTTTAAACTGGAGGAGACTCAGTATTAAATATTCTTCTTATTCTACATGTCAGAAAAAGGTGGGAAAAGGAAAACCGTACAATGATTAAAGGACACACATAGTGTGTGTGTGTGTATCTATGTATAATTGTTATCACTATAAGTTGCTGAAGGTGACAGAGCCACTTAGATACTTGTCCTGAATGCCCCGTCTCTCTTTTTATTGTTCGGGCTGTGGGAGTCATTTCAAGAGTGTCAGTTTGAACGTGGGCAAAGCAATTGTATGGTAGATTTTCTCCCTCTACTTTCTCTGAATACAATCCTTCCTTTATCTTCAGTATCACATTAACAAGCTGCCCATTCATTGAATACCAAGCAGGCCTCATTATTCCAGGCCAGGCTTTGTGTGTGTGTGTGTGTGTGTGTGTGTGTGTGTGTGTGTGTGTGTGCGTATGAGTGTGAATGTATGTGTGGGAGAGTGGAAAAGTCAGAGATAATACGTATTAATTACAAGCTCTATCTAAAGAGTGCTAATGAATGCTGTGGTTAGCAGCAGTTTAAATGAGCTAATGACACGGCAGCTCATTTACAGGCAGCCTCACAAAGTAGCTGGGCGATACAGATCACGATTCCCGTGGGTGAAAAGTTGGAAGTTATTCTTTCGACACTGCATATGAAAAGACATTGTTTTTTTACTGGGAAAAGCTCGGAATACAGGCTGCTTACACTAAATATGTTTTCACAATTGTTGACTGAGTTTATTCCTTTCTTCCAAATGCTCAGTGCAGCGTGGCTGTTTTTCAACTTACACTACAATTTAGTGTACTGTTTCCTTTTGTAGGCGCACATCAGGTGTGGAGGCCATCTGCCTCTTAGTCAGAGAACAGTCCGAGGCTAAGCAGTTATATTCATTTCGCTCATTCCTGTCCATATAGGTTCTGGTCCATGCAATAACAGAGCATGTGGAGGATGCTGGGGTTCACTCAGGAGATGCCACTCTAATGCTTCCAACCCAGAGCATTAGCCAAGGTTCCCTAGAAAAGGTCAGTGAAGTTCTACTTTAATATTATACTTTCTTAATGACCAGAAATCAATTGCATGTTTCTTGAATCTGCAACAGCAAACATATTTTCTCTGTCAATCACTTTACCCATGTACGCCTGTAAAAAAGTAAATACAATTCCCTGTATTTCGGAATGAATATGGCAGAATTATAACTGCTGTGTCTACAAAAATCTGTTTCCATACAGCAAACATGAGCAAACATCTTTGCACCTGCACTGCAAATGTGACTTTGCTGTCTAAGTAGCTAATTAGCTGCCGAGCTGCAGGTAAATGTACCTAAACAATGCCACTGCTATTTAGCTGTGGCAGGTGTGGTCATTACACAATACCACCAATCACAACACACTGTCTCTCCCTGGCTCATGGGTTCTTGTTTCCTGCAGTGTAAAGCCTGCACTCAGCCAAGTACTGTCAATCATACACAGTCATAATGCGAGCTAATTGTCTCCATATTTGTATGTAGAAAGATTATTGTGGGGCGGTTTCCAGGCAGCCTCATAGTCATTGTGCATCTGTGTTCTCTTCTCACATTGCTCTCAGGTTAAGATTGCCACCCGGAAAATTGCACAAGCGTTTGAAATTTCGGGGCCGTTTAACACTCAGTTCCTGGTTAAAGGCAATGATGTCATGGTAGGTAATATTTCACAGGGTATGACTGAATGCTAGATTGACATTTTCACACCTCCTTGCAGCAAATGCAATTCAGTCATAAATTGAAATCACTATGTGTAAAGAATAGTTCCCAAAGCTGGATGGATTTTATGATCAATACTTCACACTTTTGAGTTTTTAGCCACATCACCTCAAGAAACGTGTGTGCATAAATCCATTTGTAATATTTTTGTGCATTGATAACGTGTACATTCTTCAGTCTGCAAGAATTGTCCTGTACCTTATTCTAAATGACAGTATCTGTATTATGCATCCTTTTAGGTGATAGAATGTAACCTGCGGGCATCACGCTCCTTCCCTTTTGTATCAAAAACACTCGGTGTGGACTTTATCAATGTGGCAACCAAAGTGATGGTTGGAGAGCCTGTGGATGAGGCCAGTCTGCCCTCACTGGAGAAACCCATCATCCCTATAGACTACGTTGGCATCAAGGTGAGATTGCAAATCTCTGTTATGACCGGCTCTCTTCATTCCTCATCTTAACCTTGAAATTGTGATCTAAGGGTATTGCCATTACTCTGGCTTGAATATGGATCAGGTAAAAGAAAAAAACATGGACCAAGCACTGGGAAAAGTTCTTTGTCGGCTTCAAGTCTATTTATGGATCTTAAAACCTGAACATCCTGTCAACAAAATGAAGATTGATTGTCTGAATGGGGGCAGTGCTGCTAAAGTAGTAGTAGTGGTAGTTTGTGTTTATAGGAAAGCACATTTTAAATCTGGCCTTGCAAAAATAGCCCTCTCATGATGACGGAAATCCTTTTTATTCAATGACCCTCCTGCAAGAACACTTTTAGTTTTCCTTCTCTCTCCCTCCTCTCGTCCGAAGGGCATACTTTCATGAATATTCCAAGGAAGATTCAACAGCTTCCATCCATTCTTAATTTATTAACCATTGCAAACCTGTTGAATCGTCCCTGGTCATATCTAGGCACACATTAATTTTTACCATGTCGATGTGTCGATGAACATTGTAACTCTAAAAAACAAATCCCCTCTAACCCTTCAGTAGGGTGGTGTGTCATGATGGTTGTATTGTGAACAGGATATACACTTTTCTTAAGTTTTAGTTTTTTTAGTGCTAAAGCCTCAGTGTCTAACCTCACCGGCCACCTCATTAGGCACAATCTAGCCTGATCCAAATCATCAACTCTGCTATTAATTCTGCCTTTACGAAGATAATAATGTTCAGTTTTAACTGTCACTGACAGAGAGGTCTTCATTTAACTCAGGTATTAATTTGGCCACCCAATTTACATATATATTAGAAATACCTTTCAATATAGTGCAGGCCAGTGCAACACCGTCCCCCAGTACGACTTCAGTAATTAACATCAAGCTGAATTATTACCTTTCAGACAGTGTCCACAAAACAACAAATATGTGAAGTCAAGGCAGAGTTGTACTGGATTACTTTACACTATACAGGTGTACCTAATGAAGTGGCCATTGTGTGTATCTGATTATTGCTTATGGAATTTTAAAGTATTCTCAGCTCTTATAGGACTATATATTTCTTAAGTATACTAAGTGACTCTTAACTTTCCTTAAAACTCCTAATAACCATTCCCCCCAAACGTCTCACTGCCGGATGTATTATATATGGTTGGATAATTACCTCCTCTGTAAAGACCCCTACATGTATGATATCTTAATAGGTGCTGCCAGTTCCACCAGTACAGCTTCCATTGGATCACATAACAAAGACAGCAATTACTGCTTTATCCCACCACCTAAGCATGATGGGGAGTGAGGGGGGGGAGTAGAAGGTGCGTTCTCCTACCAGCTGGGAGGCTTACTTCTTAGATTGGATATGAGAGAGTTTATGTGTCGCCAGCTGTTCGGAAGCTATTTTTTTTTCAAAGTAATTTCTCTCTCTAATTACAACAGAGCTGCTGTAACAATGGCTGTAGTTTGGAGCCAGTGAGGCAGGTATAATCCCCCACTATTGCCAACCACCTAAAGTTTTCAATTTCTTGTCTGCACAGTGGTGAGGAATATTAATCAGTGCTCTGAATACTCAAGTCGCCAGGCTTAAAAGACTTCAAGAGTTTACTTGGAGTCTATAATACAGACGTCACATCCCTTGTCAGATACGGGCCTTGCTGTAACAAACCTGCCAAAAATGCACGATGATCTTTTCCTTCCTCTTGTTAAACACATCGTTGCTTTCTCAACCCTCAGTGCAAACACACAATGATTTGTGGAACAATTAACACAGGCTTAGTAGCCTTAAGTGGGTACCATCAACATGTACTTCCTTTGTGTCTCAGCCGTCATTGTATCATCTCAAGGAACAAGTCATTGCCATCCAGAGAGAGATTATCTTTCCCGTTCGCTCTCAACCTCAATCTGTTGCTCTTTTCTCTCCCTGACATGCCTTCGTTTGAGGCCATGTTGTTTTCTTTTCCCTAACAAGTCCCCACTGTGTAATTTCTGTCTGTATACATATACTCATAGGAACAATAACACCATTATATTTATGATAACAGAGAGGGGGAAGAGCGTGAAAACAACGTCTGAGGAGGAAGAAGTGGTTTTGATAGTTTGTTCTCAGTCCCAGGTGCACAGTTATTGGCTGAGGAAAAATAACTTGCAACTCCTGGATGTTTTGTCCCTTTCACCGTAGACACCCTCGATGCTTGTTCAACGACACCCATGCATCTACATGACATTTAAAGTAGCTAACGATTGAGTACAGAACATTTCAGCCTTTACAGGATGCAGCACAATTCAATGCAACACAACAGAGTGAATCTTTACATTAGTTGTATGTAGAAATCATGCTAAATGTACTACGTCAGTAACAAGAGATAGAGAGAAGCAAATGACGTTGTTAAGAATCTTATCAGTAGATTAAAATCCATAGTTTCTAATGTATTATGGTGGTAAGATAAGAGAATCTGACTGTGCAGAGGAAGGGAGGTGTGGTGTGCCAACTTCTTATGCTGATATGAAGCTGCAGGTGTTGTGCTCCATCCATGGGCGTCTCTCGATACGGCTCGGGAGCTTTGTGGCTCTGCATTCCGCTGCTCTCCTGCAGCAGCATTTCTCATCTTTCTCATAAAACTAAAACCAATTCCACACTCTGGCTTTATGAACATTTGGTGGTGTGATGCAACATTCTTTAGGGGAAGCGCTTGGCTAGTTTTTAGAGAGGGAGCAGCCTTCTTGTCAGTCAGAGAGAGAGTGTCAGAGGGGGAGAGAGTAAAGTAACTGCAGCAGTTTGCTGATGCCAGAAACGGAGCATCCGCGCAACATTTCGAGATGGATCCATATGCTAAGTGTCTTAATGTTTCTGCGATGTACTTTCAGCTTTTTCACTGATACGTCTGAATGGTTGCAGCCACATCTTACATATACAGAATATCATAACTTATAAACACTGATAAAATTGTAATCTCATTAATATTATGGCTTTAAAACAAGTTATGCTAATGTAACCACTGCTAAGTTCCCTAGCAACCACTAGCAACAAATTCCATAAGAACAAGCCGAGCATCCTCGCAGCTACCTAGCAACAAAGAGGAGCATCCTACTTATTTACACTATGGAATTCTCTCAAACATTTGCAACCTCCCAGCATCAACCAACTACACCTCATAGTAATTGGCCAACCAGGGCCGAGCAAACACCATCAATGTCATACCTATTTTCCAAGTTTTGATCCGACAGAGAGCATCTGTACACTTACTTCAGAAACGGAACCTTTTCCTAGTTTCTTCTTCATATATCAGAATAGTATTGACTTTATTAAAACACTATTGCAATCGTCCTGAAGAAGTGCAGTTATAGCTGTGTTTCCATTCAGCTGTGAATATAAAGACATTTAGGTGCAACGTCTGCCTCCAACAGGGCCGACAGTCAGCCACAATACTATGCAGAAATGTCTTACTTAATTCTTTTTCTTAGCTCGGCTGCCGCCCCGAGATAAAATTGTCCACGTTGTGGAGCTTTACAATTCCACTGCCTGTTTATGAGTGGGCGCTCGGTGTGGAATATGGAGATGGGGAAGTAGTGTTCGTGTGTGTTGGTAGGATGTTCTAGTCACAGAGAAACACCATTGCAGTAAGAGGACAAACCATTATAGTCGAGTGCAACGAGTTTCAGTATGTTCACAAGGGCTTGAGTACAGTTTCTCACTGTCGGAACATTCAGGATGGTGCAGTGGGGTAAAATGTGGGCTCTTCTTTATTGGGATCGTGTACAGATCCACTGTCATGATGTAACACAGAGACCCATAAGCCAATATCTTACTGTCACTCATATTATGTTGCCTCTTTAATTTTACGTGAAAAGTTGCCCCTCTGTATGTGTTCCTCTCCCTCTATTTCATTTTTTGATTCCATCCACCATTTTTTTTTCTGAATAGTTCTCTGTCTTTCACTGACTCTTTGAACAAAGCTTTGACAAGCGATACTGCATTCCCTTCTCTTTGTCCCTCCGTACATTAGTATGCTAACATTACATTCCGCTGATTAGATAGCCCGCTTCAAGGATGAATCCCCCTAGTGGCCTCTTGCCTCTGTGTGTGTGTGTGTGTGTGTGTGTGTGTGTGTGTGTGTGTGTGTGTGTGTGTGTGTGTGTGTGTGTGTGTGTGTGTGTGTGTGTGTGTGTGTGTGTGTGTGTGTGTGTGCGTACACACCAGCCACACAGTGCTGCACCACTCCGAAGCACTACCTCTCTGTCTTTCCAAGGTAATGGGGGATGTTTTCTTTTAAACGGGGAAATAAGAATTGATTCCCTCATGGTGCCCCTCTATCATATCACTCATTTTACCAATCTTCTTTTTTCCTGTCTAATTTCTATATTTTTCCTTGCTTCAATTTGTATTTCTCTTTTCCATTCCAATCTGTTTTCGTTCTCTTATTTCATTCCACGCTTCTCTCAAGATTTTTTACTCACTTTCTCTCCTCTGTTATGTTATTCTTAGTTCTCCTATCCCTTCTCCCCTCCTTACCTCCATTCTTCCTCGTAGTCCTCCTCTCAGACCACCTATCATCTTATCCCTCCATCTCAACGTGTCAAACACACTCTTCAAGGGGCTTATGCGCTGCAGTCTTTCTAGCCTCCTTTCCTTTGAGATTCTCCTCTTTCGTCTGTCTGCTCCAGAAGTTGTAGCATTTATCAGTTGCATGTAGCGTTACCACCCTCTCCTCCCTCCCGGCCTGTCTAGTGGGCCACATTAGCAACTGAAGATGAAGGGGTTTGCTTGAGACAAAATGAAATAATGAACATCAGCAGAAACTCTTTAATTCTTGGTTTGTCCGCCTTTTATTCATCAACACACAACAAAATGACTTTCCATTTATTCCTTGTGGCACATAAGCATATGTAGCTGATAACAGGCTTAGTTCACCTGTTACTTATCATAGAAATGGAAGCTGTTTCTCTCTAGGTGGCAGCAGTGTCATCCCTGAATTTATTTTAGTGTACAGCAAACACAGTGTTTAATATTGACCATGTATGCCACATGTGATTCTTCATGGATCAATACTTTCTTTACGGTATATCATTAATATTGAATATCCCCAATGTTGTATGGAAATATTACATAATGAAAAGGTACTTCATGAGATTTCTCAAGAGTGATGGAGTTCCGACGGGCTCATAGGCCTAACATGTGATTACATCTTGTTACTACAAAAGCATTTGAAAACAAACCAGTCCATCCTCCCTTCTTCCACCAGGCACCCATGTTCTCTTGGCCACGACTGAGGGATGCGGATCCTGTTCTTCGCTGTGAGATGGCCTCTACTGGAGAGGTATGTCACCTAGAAATATAAGGCCAGTTCAGGGGCCAGATTGGGTCACATCACATACAGAGTGGAAGGTTTTCAAAGTTTAAAACCTTCATGTTAACTCGTCCTCACGGCCACAGACATCACTCTTCACAATCACTTTTGGCAGAATGTTAAGTGACACTGATATTTTGAGGAGGGAAACTAATACGGTGATTTTCAGTATTTCCCTGATTAATAAGATGCAGTCTGTGTATGACAGATGGCATCCAGTCAATTTTCAAAATAAAAGAATCAAACTAATTTGCAGTGGCGACTCCATCCTGTTGGATTTCTTGGCCCCCTCTTTGCTGCTTGCAGCAATATTTCTTGTTGTGTTTATGCCTGTGTAACTTTTCTTTAATCCCAGTATGCCTTTATTGCAGGTAGCTTGTTTTGGACCAAATATTTATTCAGCCTTCCTGAAGGCAATGCTCTCCACAGGATTTAAGCTGCCGCAGAAGGGCATCCTGATTGGGATTCAGGTAAGAATACCGCCATCTGTAAGTCCACTAGCCTCCTGTTTGTGTTTCTTTCTGCCCGCAAGACAGCGAATGTGAGGTGCCTTCTGAACAGGTGGCCTAAATCTTCTGGGCTACCAGGTAGTTACAGTACAATGTAAACTGAGATGATTCATGGGCCTCATAACAAACCTCTGATGACGGCCGTTAGCCCTTTCAACAGCTCTCATGTGATATTAATGTGAATGATCCAGAGGGATTCAGGGTCTTTATTTCACTCTTAGACAATATGATGATGATCAACCCTGCATGAACAGACGGACACTTTTAATTTGAAGATGGTAAGAAAATAATAAGAGTCTAGAATGCCACAGAAATCTGAAAACAAAGTCTGAGTTTAATACTGTTTCGTGACACCACATTACTTTTGTTTTTCATAATTAAGTCCTGCTGCCACCATGAGTAGTCAAACTGTGAGTTTGACTAATCCAGCTTTAACAAAGCACTCAGAACACAAGCTGTGTAATTGGTGCCTTTGGGGAACTGGTTCACTTCAAGGCAAACGCCTGGGGTCACAGATACACCATAACATGGCTTACAGACCCAGAACACAGCAGTAACAATAATGAAAATTCACCTCCAGTGGTTTACGGAAAGCTTGTGGTATGAGGGTTCAAATCCTGTGGGGCCTTCCGGGTGAAAACCGCTGGGGTCTTTCACTTAATACAGCAAAGGTCAAAGTTTCATTATACTGGTTGTATGAAATTTTCTTTTACTACATGGGACCCCTTTGATTATACTGTTGCAACAGTGGTCTGATGTTATATGTTACCCTTACAATATGTGTTTTTAACCAGCCATGCAAATAAACATGTTCAACTTGCTCATAGTGAAAAGAAGTAAAGCAGCCTCAATATGCTACTGCAAGGAATGAGTGTGATTAACTCCTGCTGCTCTGGTTGTGATCAGACATAAACGATGGGAAATAACTCTGTCACACCTACAATCGCTTTGAAATCTTGCCTCTGCTGTGATGTCATATGTTAATTTTTGTGTACTTCTCTCATGTCCAGCAATCCTTCCGACCCAATTTCCTGGCGACGGCCCACCAACTTAACGAGGAGGGCTTCAAGGTGAGTGCTGTCGATGCAGAACGTCCGACTCCTGCCCTGCCTCTGCGTTGGACTGTTTATTTCCTGCTTTATTTTTTATGTGCTCACCTGTGTCTAGTTAGTCAGCAATCCAGTATGTATGTTGAAGTGTAGTATACAAATTGAGTATGTATGTAGTGCATAGTGTGTGATATCTGGACGCAGCACCCATGTTTATTCCCCAGCTTCTCAATATGTTTATTTCCTCGTTCATAACTTCGGACTATTTTTCAGTCTTTGCCTTTGACTTATTTGATACATCGCCTGATCTTGTGTTCCACCTCAAACCTTGCACGTAAAGACTATTAATGAACTCTTCCCCGGCCTTGAGTGTGATGCACATGAGTCATTTTTCCCCGGTTCCTTGATGTGACGCAGACTAGATTTCTTATTGATGATCACACATCATTTCTTCCATGATATTCAACAGAGGTTTATAGACGTGATTCTGATTGTTTCTGAGATTAGACTTTGGTCAGTTTGCCCAGTTTTTTTATGTTATAGTTTTGTATAGATGTATTATTTAGTTAGTAGATTGTAGTTATATTTTACATTTTGCTGTCCCTCCAGCTCTACGCTACTGAAGCCACCTCGGCTTGGCTCTGTGCCAATGATGTGCCCGCCACTCCAGTGGCCTGGCCCACCGCGAAGGGAGGAGATGCCAATTTGCCCAGTATTAAGAGGTTAGGAATTATCCGTATGTACCACTGAATTGATGTTTAAGGTTTTTAAACACTGATGGAGACATGGAAATCAAAGCCAGCCAATGTAAAACTGAGCCAAACCAGAATTTGATTCCTTAGGCAGTGCTTATGAAATGCAGGAAACTGTGCTTCTTTAAATTCAAAATTAGGATATCTGATCAGCATAGGATAGCAAAGATCTGAGGGCATAGCCTCTTCATTATCTCTGCAATATTCTGACAAGATCAAAGACAGTGCAGCAGACTCTGAAGTCCAGATTCATTGCATTAGTCGGAATAAGGCTTAAATTGGAAGGATGAGGAAAGTCTTATATCAGAGCAATGTCAAATCAAGTTTAAGGAAATCAAAAAAGCTGTGCAGGTTTTTGGCCTTTAGAAAAGAGCAATGCAAATACTGCTTTTTAGCATTAGATAATCAAGATGGCATTAATTCACATTTTACCTGAAAGCACTGAAAGTAAAGATTTAAATTGAAAATAAACATGTGATTCTGTTGGTCGTTGTTGCTTTAGTTAAGTGTGTGTTCAGTGTAGCAATTAAAATATAAACTTTCTCAAAGTTTCTAGCGACAGAAAATAATTGACATAATACCCTTTTTGAGTTTAACATTTTTGTTCAGCAAAGGATTCCACAAAGAAGTTATTATGATGCTACAGTGAAGCCGTCTGCATTTTGTATTCGGAAATGAGCTAGTACAAAAAAACCACACACAAACAACATAGACAAACATACACTGAGGCTCGGTGGCATCAGCTGCGAGTTGTTGGCGTAGAGGCCAACACTTTATAGAGAAGAACATAACCTTTGTTGTCACAGTGGTCCGTCCTTCAGATGTCCTAATAGAATCCAGCCATAATTTCACACTGTCTGTCTGCAAATGAAAAATGGCGTGCAGACGTCAGGGCTTTATCTTGGGTGTGTGTATTTGTCAAGAACAGAGAGAGTGAAAGATGGTATATGTAGTGTTGATAAGAAGTCAACAGTGGTGATGTGAACTCTCCTACAGTGTGTAATGCTCGGTTTATAGTCCTGTTTATTAAGTCTGGAAGGACATTTTTTAACTCCCAGTGACAAACACAAGTCACAAGTTACACAACTGAAAGCAAAACAAAAGTTGTAGCTTTATTTAATATAAACATGTAGTGCTGTTGGCTGATTTCTGACGCTGTTTTCCTGTGTGTTTGTAGACTGATCAACGAGGGTCATATCGACCTGGTAGTCAACTTACCCAATAACAATACACGCCACCTGAAGGATAACTTCGTCATCCGCAGAATGGCTGTCGACCACGGCGTACCCCTCATCACCAACTACCAGGTCAGAAAATGCTTTGTAATTTGTACCATCTTACTCGATGGGCTTCAGCTTCCTCTAACATACTGTTGTGGAGAACATATGGTGACTGTGAATCTATAAAAACAAAACTCCACAAACAATCTTTTTAGTATCAAGTTAGACTGGTTGCTTCTTCTTAACAGAAATGGTTTTATGGTGCACTATTGGATGAAGTCTTTCAACTGTTTGTTGCTTCAAAATGCTGTTTCCTTCGTGTCTCAGGTGGTGAAGTTGTTTGCAGAGGCCATTTGCTATGCGGGTGAGCTCGACACCACCAGTCTCTTCCACTACCGTCAGAAAGAGAGCAAACACAGAGAGTCAAGCCAGCAAGGCTAGTAGTTACTTTCCTGCCCTGTGGTTCCTTTACAACAACAGCAGTGCTAAGTGGGAGCGAATTTCCATAATGTTTTTTCTGCAAAATGTATTTGTATTCCCATCTCCTGGTGTCAAGAAGGTGTTAAGCTACTTGAGGGGCCGAGTTGCAGTCTGTCAGGAGATGCCCAGGCCAAAACAAGAGACGCTAAGAATGTCGATGCATCATGAAATGTTTAACGGCTTTATGAATTGTAACTCATTGCTTTATAACTGGATAACACCTGTGTTTATTTAATGCTTCATATTTGAGATATAGACCGTTAACAAAACATGTTTTGGGCTGCAAGGTTTGGAAAAACATGTGGTTCATCCTCTTTCCGTAGGACAGTGTTTATATTTACAAGTATGTGTTCCCCTTCTCAATTATGTCTTTATATTTTGTATATGAAACAATATGTTGTTGGGCCAGTTGTACATTTGAACAAGTTGTTATAAAATGTACCGCGGTTCAGGAGTGTATTCATAGATCTTGTCTTGCATCTTAAATTCCTTCTTAAAAGTCCAGAACTGTTTCTAAACCAAGTTTCCTCTCGACACCAATTCAAGAAGCTTCTGAGAACTAGTTTTTCTAACAAACTGAGAGAACTCGTATGTTTGGAGAAGTGGAGGAGTTGACATGAGTGTCAGTGAATGTGAAAGAATATCCAGGAGTGCAAGGAAATATTATATTACATTTAATTTGTTGAATATACCTTTTATTCGTAGATAAAAAGATAAACACATCTTCCCCGAGAGACTCACAAACTGTAACGCCATGATTTTTCTCAGCCTGGCAGATAAAACATTAATGGATTGATTTCTTAACAATTAATGAAGCCCTGAGTTACAACCCCTGAAGTGACGTATCGGAGTGTGTCCATTGTATCCAATGAGGGCTGCGTCGCTGGTGTTTTTTGCTTTTATTCCTCATCAGTGATTCTTTGTTTAACTCTTCTTTAACTTCTTCTTATCTCATGTTGATACCAGTGGATTGGCCAAATGCTGTTTGTATTTGTACACATTTTGTCTTATTCTTATATTCTTTTTTTTACTTGAACATGCACATCACGTGTCAAACTCGAGGCCCCACTAGCTCAATATTAATAACTAAATGATTCGGATTTTTAATAACTAGTGGTCCATTTACATGTTGCCTACAATGTGCTGCATTACAATACCCAGCAGACACCAACACAGCTCCTCCCTCACTTCTACTACTCAGATTCACAGCAGCCAGCAATGGCACACATGTTACTGTCACTACATGCAGTTCCCCTGTGAACTAATAGTACTCATATGTAGCAGTGCACTAAAGGCTGAGTAGCCAGTTCACCCGTTGCATCTCATCTCATCCTATCGTATCCTGTTTTTTAAAATATTTTTTTATGTATGTTACTTTTTTCAAGCTAGTGTTTTATAGGTTTACAAATCAACATTGACCATTTCAAATCAACTGTTTGGATGTCAAATGAATTCAAATGTAGACCTAGTCTGGCCGGCAAATATGTTTACAGTTTTCATTTCGGCCACCTCAAAAATGTAATTAGGGTCCCTGTACTGCATGATAAACCTATTAGATGAGTTTTTAATTACTGTTAAGGTACATGTATTGATGCTTAAAGTAAACGGTTTACATTTCTGATCATTTACCATCTGAAAAAACAATCGCTTTAGAGTTTGAAGATAATAACAACTGATCAGTTTCTATATTTGGATTTATGTGTGTATATACTGTATATTTCAGACTGTATTGGACCCTACTCTGCATTTAAAACGCACTCCACCTACATTTGATAAGACAGGGTATAATAATAAGCCCTATTAAGCTTTTCTGTCAATGTTTGTGCTTTGGATGAATCCACCAAATATGAAGGTCTCTTCTCATACGCTGTGTGTGTTTGTGTGTTGCGTTCGCTGTGGACATGCATTAAAAACCTGGTGTTTATCCTCCCACTCCAAAGCCTTTGCTTTAAGCAGCCCATGCATGTACAACACAACACAACTATTAACCAACAACAAATTAAAGCACTTGTGTTATTTGTACTACCGGAAATACCTTTACATTCCTCATAGACATTGCTGTTACAATTAATTTGACGTTGATGAAATCTACCAGGTTCTGAGGGTTTTCATCTATAATCCCTCGCACAAACCCTGCCAGAGGTCCACGTACCCTTTGTCCACAGGATCATTAGGACAGCAGTCAGTTGGCTCCTTCCCTGGCAGCTAAAAGGCAAGCATCGTGACCCTTCATCGTGACTCCATTTTTGTACTACTCACAAGAAAGTTTGTTGAAATCGTTCTAAACCTTGGATTTGTGCATAATAAGGGTATTTTGGTTATGCATGATGTTTAGTTGCTTAACTTGAGAATAAATGTGATGCACACCAAACTACACAGTCAGCCTCAGGCCAACTTCTCTTGACTACATGTTTAACAACAGAGAGTTTCTCTCGTCGAACTTTGGTAACGGCTGCACTATTATAGCCACCTCATCAAGCATTTAAAAACTTTGTGAAACAGATGCTACGGACTCTTCTGAATACACAGTATCAGCATTACCAAAAAAGTTTGTCAGACAGACCGAACAAAGCTTAAAACAGTTGCTATCGCACGATAGTATTGATCCCGGAGGTGCAATAACATTCCCACTAACTACCTACCGAGAAATTACCACATCTTAACCTGTGTTTTCACGCTGTTATACTTGCAGTATTTAGGCACTAAAAGCCACCAGAGCGGGAAAGGCAAGAACACAAACAAGGACATTCTTGAGTCGGGATGTGAACCTAAGACAACTGCTTTAACCATTTTCAATCACCAGTGCACCGTTGCCTGTTTGGCAGTAAACAACCCCCCTATACATTTGCCTGCACCTGGTGGGCCCAGAGACAGGTGCCTCCGTGACCGGGCCTAATGGGTCAAGGCCCAGTAACCAGACATCTGCCTCAGAGCGTTCCTCTAGGCCGTGCTCCTGCAAGCTGGCGGATATTTGCTTGTTACGGGGTAAAAAAAAAAGCAAATATCAGTCAACTTATTTGCTTGGCTGATATTTGTGTGTGTGACAAAAATTAAACAACCAAAAAAAACAATGAAAATCTGTATGGGGTGTCACATGATTCTGAAATACCTTCTGGTCATTACGACAAAACCGTTTGAGTCCAGTGCCTTATTTGGGTTTTTACAGCTGTCACATGACAAAGGGGTAAGCTGTGAGTGGTACCTACATTTTTTGTGGACTTAAGTTGAATGAACAACACCCTCAATTAGGAAGAGTATTTATTGTCTTGAGTCGACATTATTTTTCCTCTGTGAATACTGCAAGGTTACTGTGATCTTTGATCCAGAGATGGGTTAAAGCACATACTCATTCTGGGAATATTTATTTCCTTGATGCACACGTTAATTGTAATTGAGACAAACTCTTGCAGACATTGCAAATGTACTTAATTAGTAACCAGGTTTAAATAATCTATTATCTTACAACATAAGCATTCTGCAACTTAGAGACCCCCTGACACAAACCCATGAGAACTAACGTCTTATCATTTTAACAATTTAGGACAAATGAAAGGAACACAGTCTGTTTACAGATGAGGAACTATTGCATAGGTGAAAACAGTTCCACAAAAATATAAAGCATGAAGGTTGGTGCTTAACACATGTTTGATGAATGAAAAAAATATG
>CAAKHC010000249.1:2388-33793 GCA_901007825.1 Macroramphosus scolopax
AGCCCAGCAGTACCGACCATTTTTATGATGAATGAAACTGCCGCCAATGTATCGCCAGCCACTCAGCTGCTAGCTGACGTCATCGGACCACCGTGGCTGCAGAGGGACAAACTTCGCAGACTGCTCTGCCGGTTACACAAGCTTAGATTAGATATATCTAGGAAATACAAGGTCTTTCGAGCATCAAAGCAAAGAGTTTTAATGCCTCAGCTGTTCGGTTATTGCAATTCCTAAGTTTGCAGATTACTTCAGCCAACCACAAAAGTCATTTTTATTCCACACAATTAATTGAGATTATCGCATTACATGAATCGCTCTGTCTTCCAACTATCACAGTTGGTCGTTGGCCAGTAGTTTCCTTTTATAACACCGCCACCGCAGTATTACAACTCCCGCTTTTAAGTTTAATGCTTTGTGTTTCATGGTAGAAAGCAGTTTGTGTTTCGAAGCTTCATTCTTCTCTGCATGTGATTCAAAACCTTGCCTCCACACAACTGTATTTCTTGAGTCTTATTAAGCAGTTAAGTTTGCAACCACAGGTCAACCTCCTGTCAACGTTTTTATATTGAGGCTTATTTTCTGCAATTGTGTCGATGCAACAGATTTTGGTTTGGCAGTCGACCCTCCAGACTTTCTATTAGTCTTCGTTTGGCTAACCACTCACCAATTTTCTCCTTTTCCATCATGAAAAATCTTTAGCTCAGCCGCCTGTTTATCACTTTCAGACCTATAGCCAGTGTTTTCTACGGGTCTGATGCCAAATTCCGATTTTATTGTTCCACTCAGACTGTCATTTTAAATCTAGGCTTATCTTCTCCTGGCTTAGCTTGATAATGGTGATCTTCCCACTTTGTGGGTTTTGGGTTGAATCTCAATCCCACCACTCGCTGTGAGGCAAGACAGACAATTTCCAGTGGGAGATGGTCATCAGTCCTGGTTAACCATATACTCCTCCGCAGTGACCACAAAGCAGTATGCCTGTGGGATCCAGATCCCTCAGTTGGTGCTCATAAAGCCGGCATCCTGCTGACTTTAGTGAGATACAGTCTTGGAATAATGCTCTTTTTGGTGGAAAGTTCAAATCGGCTGTAAACCGCTCCTCCGAGTTTTACACCCTGTTCCTCTACTCCACATGCAGAGGAAACGACACATGTATGACAAGGCATTAAAATGAGGGGGTTGAGGGGGTATTTGAATCAGCTGATATCCAGTATGTGCTGTAATAGGGGCCAGGTAATGGCTTTGTTAGAGGTCCGACATGGTTAAGTGACATGACAGACTGTCTCTGTCCTGCATACCCAAACCAAACTCCACATCTAACCACTGCTGCTGGAAATGTTGTCAATGCGGATGATGAACTGTCAGAAAATATTGATCACAATATGTAAATGTGTCTTTTCCACTGATGTGCACATTTTCTAAGCGGTTTTTCAAAATGATCGGAAAAGAAGTGATGATGTGTTGGTGTGGCGTTTGTCGATGGATCAGTGGCTCTACTTCATTTCAGAATCTGATTTCTTCTAACCCTGATTTGATCTGAAAAATCATTTTCATATCAACAGGTTTTCCCATATCAGCGGCTACTTAGATATCAAAGCCCCCGGTTTATTTTTTCTATATGCTCCCGACAGCAGGAGCTCCACAGCACTCCGGGGGTCGGTCTGCAAATCTGCGAGCTTTGCATGTTCGAAATGTTTTTCTCATAAAACATAAAAAGCATTCCCATATGCCTCACAGTCAAGCTGGCTGTGAAGCAGGAGAATACAGAACATGCATGCATGTTGCGAGATCAAACCCTATGTTCCTGCATGACAGCAGGAAGAGAGAAAAATAGAATAATCAAAAGACTTTAATCTTCAGCAATCTGAACAAAGGCAGAAGTTTCATGTTGAAAAATCATGGTAGAACCAGGATGTTTTTTTTTATTTATTATACCTGCCCTTCCACTTAATTGCATTGCTGACTGATATCCTGTGTGTTTACTGTGTGTGTTTGTTGTCTTTGCGTGTTATACTTATACTTATACTCGTTTGAACCCAAGGTCGCACGGAAATGCATCGTGTGTTCTGGTGATCACAGTACTTGAGACGATTCCCTGGTTAGTAATTGTGACGATAGCAGGGTTACACCCGGGCCGGGTGTCTGAAAGCTCAGTCTGTCCTGCAGCGAAAATATAAGAACAAAAGGTCGTTCGATTGTGTTGATATATAGCTTTTGGCTTCTTCTTATAATTATCTTGAGAAGATAATTGGAGTGGGGTGAAAAGTCCATGTCATTGTCTGGCAAGTGTCCATTTGACAATATTTTACTAATGGGGGATGAGACAGCCAGTCCACAGATCCAGAGAGGTTTCAGCAGTTTTATTCAGAAACCCCCATTAACATTCCGCAGAGGGGAGGGATGAACGAGCCAGTTGCGAGGCTCGGTGAGTGTTTTGGATACACTCAAATCAACGGCTGCTGGTTGTTCAGATGCAAATTAAGCCTGCTCTCACTATATAGCCTTTAATTTCTTGACTGCGCATGTGGTTTGAATAACCTCACATTATCATAAAGTCAATAGACTCCCCGGACCAGTTTGTAACAGGCGAAAACAATACCCTGAAATCATGTATCATGAGGCATGTCAACCACACACACAGTCAACTTTTTTGATAACACTCCACAACTCTGGGCAGGAAAAAGAAAACAGAATATGGTGTTCATTTATCTGAAATTCTTTCCTATTTCCCAGCTCGGGAAATGTGCCAGAGAACAGGGGTATGGCACGAAACTCTTGCCTTGGGGATGTTTGGAGGGAACCAGAGGGCAGACATGAGTCAGACTGATTTACTGGATGCCTCAAAGTACAAATCAAGGACATTGACTTCATATAACGTAGAGAGCGAGAAGGTAAACTGCATGTCGGATCATCTTGTCAAAACTCTCATTTCCCAAAGCCTGAAGGTTTGTTTTGATGTGTATACAAGGAAGAATAAACCGTAACGCATTGATGAATTTCAATCCAACAGCTACTGGTTGATTTGTTATTGTCACATTTGATGGAGAAACAGTAGAACCAGATGAGGATGGAAGCTGAACAGGTTTACTGTGCCCCAGGATTCAAGGCAGTTTGATAGTAATGATCGCCACAGGGGGAAATATAAAGTGAGCGTTAAGAGCTTCAGGGAAATCATTGTGTCTGATTGTTAAATTCCTATCCAAACTCAACACCTTCAAGCCAAATTCCCAAACGTGTCCCACAGGGGCAAGAGGAGCCTGCAGGATGTTAGCGGAGACATCTCGAAGACACTATAACCCACGAGGGTTATTCAGCAGAACTTACAAGGAGAAAGAAAACAAAATTTCCATTTAGCTTCCATGAATTCTTGATGTGTGACAGGTTGTGTTCATGAACGCAGCCCTTCAGACTCCTGCACACACAATGAATTGAATGAATTATACTCGTGTTTTGATAAGATTAAAATTCCTTTTCAGAACGATGATTGCTGATTCTCTTTAACTGCACTGTAATGGCCAATTTGGAAATTCAAGTCACAAATCTTCCGTGTTGAACACTGAATGACTGAAACCTAATTACAGCTTTGGCCCGAACTCATCGCAGAAAGAAACTGCAGCGATCATTAGTTTTCTTCACTCTGGTGCTCATTAAGAGGAACACTTGAAGTTGACTGAAGTCTGGTGTTGACCTGTCCAGTTAACAACATCACAGCTTCGCCGGCATGCACATTGTCATGCCTTGCTGCACCACGTCAGACAGCTCAGGTGGTACGCCTTGGATTGATAGCTGTTCTCTTCTCTCCCCATACTTCACATACCTTCCTTTCTATCATCTGTCCATAACATTTTGTTTCAAACTCTCGTTTGAAAATAGACAGCATTTCTTCTCCTTGGATGTTTCGGTGATGAACCCTCATGGGTTATAGTGTCTTTGGCACGTCTCCGCTGGCATTCTGCAGGTTTCTCTTGGCCTGTTATCTAAAGGCTGTACATTGTATAGCTCATCTGGGTCCTTCAAAATCGCTGAGCTCACCAATGCATTCCTATTTCTTGATAGAAAGAGTTGATCTGATATTGGTTCTGATTTATCGGCCTCGTGATGGGCTCGTGCACAACAGGAACCCGGGGCCAAACCCCAAGAATCACTATTGAATAAGCACAAGAAGTATTTTCCTCCATCTGAAACAATTCATTATGCAGATGTAGATTTGAAGAGACTAGAACTGCAAACTCATTGTTGTTATCGTCACTGACAAAATGTTAAGACAGGAGCCATTTACAAGGAGATATAAACCACATCAACTATAGATACAGTTTCTTTGCTTCGGCGCAATCATTAAACTGATCGTGCAAGATTGCCTAATTGGTGCAAAACTGAAGACTTGGGTATTCCATATATTCACGTACACTCACCATCAGTTTTGTAATCCAGCATCAGCTTCAATCCCCCACAGACGTAATCCATTACAACTCATCACCAGTGTTCTCAAACATTTCCTCCGGTTCTTCTAACTAACGGTGGAATCTTCCCTTTATCTACCTTAACATGGCATGCTGAGTCAAATAACTTTATTCTTGAACTTCAGAGGCAGCACCTCTTCCCTCCAGGCAGGTTGGACCACCTCCAGGTTGCCTCTTATGCAACACAGGGGAGCAAAGGTGAAAGGTAATTGCCTAATCCAATTTTCCGCCCTTCTGAAGCATCAAGACAGGCTGCACATGTCGGATCCTTTGAATCTGGTGTTTAAAGAGATAATGAAAGGGTAAGTTGTACATGTAAGTTGAGTGTCAATACTTGACTAGACAATATTGTGTAAGGATGAATATGCAGGGTGGGTGAGAGAGAGAGAGAGAGAGAGAGAGAGAGAGAGAGAGAGAGAGAGAGAGAGAGAGAGAGAGAGAGAGAGAGAGAGAGAGAGAGAGAGAGAGGGTGAGGTAAGGGGAGGTGTGGGTGTGAACCAATTCCTCTCCATCTTCGGTTTGGGCTTTTAAGGCAGTGACTTTGCAGAGCATGGTTGGTCTCTTCTCTCCAGAGATCACATTGCTGTGTGACTGCAGGGAGCTATCAGTATTTAACAAAACATGCTCTCCTCTAACTTCAGTGTGAAAGTTTAGGATTCATGACAGCGCGCTATAAATATGAAAGGAACTGAGAGCCAAACATCATCAGACCCCATCGTTTGATGCCTGGATAATATGAGATGAGCTGCACGCGGACGTCCCCACAGAACTTCATGGATTTTTCCTCGATGCTGTTTGTGGATTAAAATGACAAGTGCGCCGCGTTTTCATCAGGCTATGAATCATTTCAGGAATATCTAACATGGCGAGGATAATATCCATCCACACGACGAGAATCATGCTTTTCAGAATACTGCCTTTAATTCTCTTACAAGGTAGGTTTGATCATCAGTTGCTCATTGAATAGTTGTTTGACTCACCTGGTTGATTGTGTCTAACGTGTTTCTCGTACACTACAAGGTGTCTTGACGTGCGATGCTTCCGTCGTATCCGAGGTCAAGCCTGGAGGGATCCCTGACACCGTCAGGGGGTTCAGCTCTGTCGGAGCCGCCGGTTTGCCCGAAACGGAGGCAAAGTCCAGATCAAAGCGCTGCACCTGTTATTCCTACAAGGACAAAGAGTGCATCTATTACTGCCATCTGGATATCATCTGGATCAATACTCCTGAGTAAGAAATGATTTCTTTAGATAATATTTCTAATTGCTGTACACTATCTTGTCCGTTGCCAGTAGTTATGAGGACTATTCAACAGATCGTAGCTGCTTCGTGCCCTCAAGCCAGAACATCAGTCAGGACACGCCAGGTGTGGGTTACTGCTGCCCTGAGGCGCCTTTATTTCAAGGAGGCCATATAGTTACAAATTAGTTTTAAAACACACCAACTCTACACTCTATCTGTGTATGAGGTATAACATCGTGTCTCTAAACATTTCCTGTGCCACGATAAAATGACGCCGATAGAATTGATGATAGGATTATTAATTAGATTGCAAGTGTCTTTACAGTTAAGTTCTGAGCCCCGAGTCAGGACTGGCAGGTCCAGAGCTTAAACCAACAAAAGTGTCATAGTTAGTTGTCAAAGTTGTCATAAAAGCTTTATTGCCTAATAAATGGTGTGTTGAATTAGCTTTTCGTTCTATCCAGCTCCTCTTTCACAAGCTTTATGCAACATTTCAGATCTCCAGGTATCAAGCAGGTTGAGCACTGCTGCTCCGCACTCACTTTCTTTTCTATCACAGTCCAAACAGTTCAGCTTAGGTGGTTCAAACTAAATTCTGCTGTTTGACTTGCTCATGAACTTTCAACACATTTCGGGTTTGGGAAGAAATCAAGTCAGAAATCAAGTCCATGAGTTATTGGTATTGAGGTCGAGGTCAAGCTGCAAGTATTTCATGATTCATTTGTATCCATAGTAACGAGCAGCAGAAAAAAAAACGTATTCCATGGTGCTGAATAAAAATCAATCGCTCTCTCTTTTAAGTACTGAAACGTTTCTGGGAAGAATTTCCAAAAGAATATGAAAAAAAGAATCGCCTCGGTAAGCATGCACACGGCTACCGGGGCTCCTGGCTGGAATACTGTTCATCTGTTGTATGGACGCTGCACGGATAAATGGAAAGAGATCAGAGGGAAACCTGTCAGGCAGAACTAATAGTTGACAGGTGTTAGTGAGCCGTAAGCCAAGTCTTCATTTTATAGCTTGTTGCCTAGAATTACATCCCTCTATTCATCACTCATTGATTTTATACATGAGGGGTTTCCCAACGTCACTCCGGTATCGAGGTGTTAATTTCCTTTTGATGAATTTAAATTGAATTATAGTCGGGATCAGCAGTTCTCACTCGCTGGTCCTTCACACCTGGTTCATGTGCGTTAGAGCAGTTAGACATAATAAACATGCACCTCAGGGCCCCGGCCCCAGAACCTTTTTTTTTTGGAGATTAATCTTTCTTTTTGGGAGGAACATAACTGGTTTGTTCATGAACCAAGAATAACAAATTCATTTTCATTCATATCCATGGTAATGTGCTTGGACGTGGTTGTTCGGGGGACCACCGCTGCAGGTTCACTGACTGTTCTATGGCCGTTGCTCAAATGTTAATTCCACAACCATGGAAGTGAATTATCAGCTGGCATATTTATATTATTTAAAGTAGTTCTTCACTAATTACACCCAGCCCCTCCAACAACTATTTGCACCTACAAAACGTGTTCAATACGTGACGTAGCAGCAATATTTTGGAAATGTAATCTCCTCCTCCCTGTTCCTCTGAGTGTTTTATAACCTCTTAAGAATCCTGGCATGACAGTCGGAAAGCATAATTTCTCGCTCTGTCTTCTCGTGCCAAGACGGCTCTTGGCGGTTTTAGGTAATAACAATACCTCGTAACTGCTTTGCAAGTCGGGACAAATTGACATATTTCAAAGATTGGGACATGTACTGCAACATGGACCCGGGGAGTCTGTTGTTGAACAACTGTGCTGTGCTCACGTTGTGGAGAGCCTCAGCCCACAAACCTCTCAAACCAAAATAACAACGTTCAGGGGTTATTTCCCATCATCTTACTGCCTGAGAGAGCCTGCTTGCAATTTGGAGATGCGTAATTCAAAAAGTACGCTTAATTCTAATTGCATATAAGACCTATTGGAGTTAAACATTAAAGGCCACTAACACTTGAATGTCATTGTTATAGGTGTTATGTCACATCTGCATACGTCGTCGTCATCCCAGAAATATGACAATTGCTGTGACAATTACAACCACTGACATCCATCTGACCCGCGCTGTTTGTTAGAGATGCAGGTGGTGTCACCCTGCTGAACAACACCGCCTCAGCAGGGGGGTTTCCATCAGCATGGAGGTATGTTTAATAGAAAGTAAACAAGACGGAGCCACATTCCGACACTGAAGGCCCCTTAATCCGACGCAGGAACAACTCACTGGCTTGCAGACTGTGTTTACAGATACTTTAAGTCATTGTACGCTGGAAATAATTATTTTGTTCCGAAGACTACAGTTGTATTTAATATTATTCTTTTTCAACTTTCCATTTCGTTGGAGAGGCTCTGACAGCTGACGTCCATATTTCCAGATTATTTAGGGAAATATTTAGACAAAGCTCTGACTCAAAGCAGCCTTATGGTCTATAGATGTTTGATTTCAAAAGGAAATTGAACTGTCGGGGGGGGGGGACCTCGTGTACTGCCCTTACAGACGTACCGTCCTCTCATAACCATTGAGATATAACATTGTTTTTTTTTGGTATTAATTTTAACCATAAAGCCCTAAAACCGAAATTCTTCAGTGGATTTGAACAATCCAACACAGGTGGTGGAGTTCAGAGAAGAGAAGAGATGAGATGCAGAGGAAAGTTGTGATGCCAGAGTTACACCCTGCATACTGTTAACGGTGGCGTACAGATGGTGGTGTTAGGATAGAACAGTCCACTCGCCTTCACTAACCTTCCCGTCTCTGTCTTTCCACTGCCAATCCCCATCCGTCATTTACCTAACAGAAGTTAAAACACAAAGCAGATTGGTTGGAGGACGGCTGCTTCTGGACGATCACACAGGCCTTGACAGGGATACGAACATACCGACTCTCTCTCTCTCTAAATATCCCAAATTTTTCTTTTACATTTGACTTTTTTCAAAGACAGTCTGTTTGTTCTAACATCTTAGGCGCACAGTGCCCTATGGAATGTCCAGCTACCAAGGCCCTCAGCGAATCCGGCGTGCTGTCGGTGACAGCGAAGGTGCAAAGACTCAACGCTGCGTCTGCGCCGTGCTCGACGGCGACCCAGAGTGCCAGGATTTCTGTCTGCTGAGGTCAGTCTCCTTTTATTTCCCCCTGAAAAAATAATAGAAGAAGAATCAGCCTTTAATAGTAAACAAACAACCGAGCATCTGAGTTGTGTTTGAGTATTCTTCCCTTCCCTTCACTGAGTAACTATATTTTTTTGATTCCATTAAACTGTCAAACTGTTCGGAGCCCCCGTCGGGAGGCCGGCCTCCCACTTTGAATTCCCCTGATTTGTATTCTTGCCGTTGTCGGTGAAGACCTTCATTAAGAGTTGAACAAAACGTGATGAAAGAAAATCACACGGAAATGAATTCTCAAGAAACAAAAGGGGGGTGTAAAAACAGTGTTTACTGTGGTGTGAATGAAACAGACACAGTCAGACATTAAAGTCTTCATCGTCATTGTCTCTTCATGTGGATGCTTCTCTCCGCCCGCTTGCACCTGCGAGGATGATCTTTGCATCACAACTAGTTTGGTATATTCGTAGATTCTGGATTAAATGAGGGGACGAGGATATAATTTGTTTGTAACTGTTTTTGTGGAATACCATATCGGAGCAGATTATGCATTTTGCGTAACATGTTGATCAAATATCACACCGTTAGGTCTCCACCTGATCACCAGAGATCTGTTCACCATACAGCCGAGTGCAGCCATGGCAACGGAAAAGTAACAGACACATTTAAGAACTGTTTCTGCTGTGTCATCATTTATTTATATAGCTCATAACAAACACACATCATTTGTCTTCTGTGGAATTGACTGTTGAAACGTGGCTTTCTTAATTGGCATTTATCCCGTAGCACTTGGTTGCGAAGGGAATGAAGGATCGGGTGTGCGTGGAGTTTGGCCCGTAGGGTCTAAAAATCCAGGAGATAAGATTTTGATTCGTCTTGATTCATCTGTGTGATAAATCACTGCCCCTTCAGTCTAACTGATTTCCTTTGAAATGTTCTCTTCCAAGCTCTCTGAAGACTGCACCAGTCGGGAGTCTTACAAGAAACCCAGGATGACAGTTTGATGCCTCCCCGTCTCCTGCTCTTCTTCTTCGGGGAATGCATCCATCCCTCCTCTTCGCCTCTCTCTTTGGCACACTCGCTTCCACAGGTACATTCACATTCAAGGAAAGAAAGTTGGAAGTTTGACACAGTCGACATTCCTCAGCATCATAACTCTCGGAGCAAGTTCCATCAGGTCACGTTTTTTTTTTTCTCAAGAACTCTAAGGCAAATTTGATACAGATCCCTGGAGGCTGTCCCCTTTTTGTTCTCTCCTGACAGCAGCGTACGGATTACTTTCACCAGAGCATGATACCCAGGGACTTTACCGCGTCGAGTTCTATCAGACAAAGTCTTTGTCTTTCACACCTGGTATCGGGGACTGCACTTGACTCTCTCTTTCAAAACCACGAGATAAGATATATCAATATATAAAGGACAACAAAGACATTTCTACGAAGATGCTGGAAATAAAAAAAAAGGGCACGGGGAGCAGTGGAAAGGCGGAGCAAGGCGTTATATCGTGACATATTGCTTCAGAATAGCAACAAAATGAGGATCTTATGTATCTCTGTGTTATCAAACGTACTAACGTCGCAACTACACATGAATTGACCCGTCATCGGTTTGACCAGCTGACTGATCAGTCGGCTGTTGTTCTCTTTACAGCTGCACGTTGGACGGCTGCACCTGGACGTCCAACTGAACCATCCGTTGTTACGTCGCGCTCAGATTAAACCGAATATGAAACTGAGGTAGTTCCAAGCTAGCGTCAAAACTGTCAAACCACTTGTCTTATAACGGTCACTAACTGCTTTAAGGTAGAGATACTTATATGTGCGTCTTGAGTCGATCCTGCACTCGGCCTCATGAAAGAATGTTCTTATTTTTCTCTCGTTGTTTTTGTGAAAAGCAATAAGACGGAAATATGAAAATCCTGTCTGTTCCTAGATACCTGAATATGTTTGAGGAACCACATTTGATCCTGAATTGGATGCGCCTGCCAGGCAACGTGCAATTAGCATTAGCAAACGCCCCAATGAATCCCATGGCAGGTGCAAATCACATACCAACAAACACGAGAGAGAAAAGCAACGATAGTTAAGACAACAGGAGGAAGGAAGGAGAAATAAAAGAAAGGAGGATGCCACCTGAGGGCAGAAAACAAAAACTGCCATTGCATTTCCTCTGTCTTGATAAGATCCAGGGTGATTTCAACAGGTAACAAAAGTGATCTAACATACTAATAACAAACCTGCAATGAGTCACCGTCTGGTTTCAACACATCGTCTGTGCTTTGTTGCATTTCAATATCATCTAGCATGTAGCAAGTCATATATGTTGCACATGTTTTACGGCGTTCTGTAAAAGCTTGCAGCCTGCTGCGTCGTGACATAGTTACTGGCTTTAAGGTACACCGTCTTCCCCGTTAATGAGTGACTGCTCATTTGTCTTATTTGTTTAATTGAGCGAACATTGGTGATACAGACCTCCTGCTGGATCTGTTGTTTGATAAGTGCAGTCTGGAAGACAGGGTGGTTGCAACATTTACTAATAAGTACCTGCTCCAATCGCATACCGGAGGGATTAAAGAAAGAGACAGACGCCTCCCCCACCTCTCATCTCAATCAGACAACTACCTGCTGAACCATCAAAACACATCTGGCTCACAAATGATGTTCACAAAAGTTTTAACAATTGGTAGAAAGGAGCATGTCGCCATGTCGACGATCTCAAGCATGAGGCCCATTATCTTCTACCGCAGCCGTGAATCACAGCCAGGAATGGATTCGCAAGATTTACTAACATTTCAGCAATTCTTGCAAAATGCTCGTTAATTTGCGAAGGAGCCCTCTTCTTCTTTTTTTTTGTAAACCACAAACTCTCAGTCAAGATTAACGTCTCTTATTCTGCCTGAACAGATTGCACAAGTGTGACTTATAGAGTCAGAAATGATGGAGTTACATGCAGCGCAGTAGTCGCCTGGCTGTGTTCCTCAGCTTCGGGGCTTTACGTGCCCTCCCGATGATCAATAATTTAATCCAGTTTCCGTTTCTCTGTCCAGTTTTTCAAACAGTGCTTTTGACTGCCGAGCAAACAATATTACTTATTTATCCTAAAAAAAAAATGTTTGCACCTTGTATAATTTTCTACTGATAACAGAAGTAGGTCTCCTGTCATAAGGACGCTACAGCTGACGTAACGTTTTTGTACTCCTTGTATTTCTATGTTGGTTAGTGTTGCTTCCCATCGAACATAATCGCTCTCCAAACAATGTGGTCGACGCTAAAAAAAAAAAAAACGAAAAGCCGAATGACAACAATAACTGGACAAGTATCTGTAAGTGCCTGTTGGTTTGTGGTCCGTGTGGTTACTGTTTATTGAGATTTCCAAGAAGGGGAACAATTGAAGAAAACACATATGTGCCACTTTTCCACGGGGCCCTGATGATTATACTGGGATCACATTGTTTTCCTGTATTTATAAGAATTTGCCAAATTTCGTGTCTCGAATGCATCATCACTTTCTGTAAATGCATTAATTGTAATGCTAAACAATTCAATAAAAGTAACCCAAAGACAATTAAAGCTGGTTATTGATGCATTTGTATGCATGCTGCAGCTTGGACGTAAACAACTCTTGTTGCAGTAACCTTCCCTTCTGAGGAGGTTACGTAAGGTGCTGTTTTTGTTACTTTAGTTCAGTTGTTTCTTCAGTGCACGATTCTTTCCTAGTGTATAGATTATAATTGACGACCAGTCACATCCCTCTGGTGTAAAATAATCTCGGTCACACTAAATAAATGAAGATTAAACCCAGTGAAACCAAATTCTTCCGTGGGAGTATTTGAGCTCTTTCAGGAGGCACTCTGCCGCACATCTGGGCAGTCTGAGGTTTCATTGGCTGCTGGGTGCGTACCAGATCAGCCGTTGTGGGTTAACCATCTAAGTAGTGCTCGGTTTTATGAATTTAAACATTCCAGACTGACACGTTTCCCCAATAAAGTGCCAACACATGAAGTCATCAGCCCTCAATCCGTTCTAAAGGTTACATACCTCGATCACCAGTGCGTCACTAATGGCGGCTAGCTGATCACCAGACCGTGTAGAAACAAAGATTTGAACTATAGATATGATGGCTAGACTTACATGTGAGCAAGACAAGTCTCAACCGAACAACTAGAAGAGCACTCCAGAGCAGGACCCCCACCCAGGTGTTGGTTTATACCAAGCTGCAACGGAAAACATCTGTCTCAATATGTCCAACATCTATCTAAAAGGTACATGTAATATTTCCTGGGAAATTAATGAAGTGTACAAACGACACCGAAAACACGACTCCCACCAGGGCGAAGGTAACAGGATGGTTACGTAGAAGCTAAACTACATACTGTATAAAACCGACACAAAAATACAATCGAGGCAAAACAAATCCAGGAGTGGGACAGATGTGCATAATATAGTACAATAATATATAACTAGAAGTGCTCGCGAAGAATGTTAATCCGGTCAAACAGACCAAACCGTCACTCAAACTCCCTGGCAGACGCAATGAAATACAATCCGTGTGAGCATGTGTGTGTGTGTGTGTGTGTGTTATAATGTGATAATTTCCCTGTCATTCGGTTGAAACGCTTTAACTCTTCCAGTTATAATGGGTTCATTTGTGTCATTATTTCAAGAAGCTACTTCTTGTTCTGTCAAGATAAGAAGAAAAGGAAATGACCTTGTTATCCAAAGATTGTGAGATAGCAGGATTTTCTTCCATAGAATTGTACCTTTAGCCACATTTTGTTAGCCGCTGTTTATTTTTTGTAAATTATACAATCATGTTACGTCGACTTCTAGGCGACGAACACCTTTTCCATCGTAAGAGGTAACTGGACTCGGCCCTAATACCACCTATCATCCAGGAATGCCACACTAAGTCTAGGTAAGCCTCCCCCGGAGCTTCTGTCTAAACCTTCTGCAGCGAGCACCAACAACATGGTTCAGTGTGGAAGGTTTGATTCCCACAGTAAACCCTGGGAAATATTTGTGCAGACATGCTAACCATTGGACAGCAGGTTCAGGACCCCGACCACGGCTTACCGCTTGTTGTTCAAGCTCTGGTTCATTAAATGAATATGACGTGTTGTATTTTGTTGTTTACAGACAATTGAAAGGTCATAATGTTTTTTTTCTGCCATGAGACACAGTAATATCTTATATATTTTACATATTGTGAATTCTGTTATTGTTTATTTGGGGGGTATGAAAATATAGCATTAACAGTAATACAGTCTCAATGCATTGTGTTATCCTTTATATGTATTATATTCTCAATTTTAGGTGCCATTTATCATTTTAATTAAAAATATGTTGCTCAAACATCTGATGGCTATGTGTGGTAGGGTGTGAGGTACTCCTTTATTGACTCATCTTCCATTATAGCTTTGCAGTTTTTGTTTACCCTGAATAGATGAATCTGATCTTTTGGTTCAAACATAAACATCTGTTATCTTAATGCTTTTTACTCAGTATGTTATCTTCATTCCTTTTTAGATACAAAGTGAGTTGTCAACTTCACTGTATGTTGAAGGACACACACGTTTGGATCAGATATTTAAACCAACCACACGTTTCTTGCAGCCAGTGTGGCCCCGGGGGTGATTACAGTACGTCTGTCAACTGTGATTTATGACAACGTGGCCGCTGAAATGTGGCTGATATGGATGATGAATATAGCCTGCTGGGTTTTTCTTAATAAGACAAACCACTTAAATATGTGTTTTTGAGTAATGTACATCATATATTGTGCTACAGGGAGTTGACGGCAGTGAACTGGGATGTCTCCTCTGTCCTGATGCCAGTGAGAGTGATTCCATCTTAAGCACCTCCATCCCATTTGATGCCGGGCACAGAGGAGGAAACACGTAGACTTAGCTTTTCATTTCCTTTTATCAGTGCTTTCATCTTTTCCGTGACGTTGGAATGAAATAAGCTGTTTTTTTTTGTGATGGAGAAAAACTTACTGACATAGAAACGACAGCAACAACAGCAGGAAAGAGACCAGAATCATAAGAACAGAATTATGCAAAACAATCAGGAATCATTTATTCTTAAATGATTAAATATAATCACTATTCAATGAGAGTGTTAAACTTCACCTCCGAACCAGAAGTGCACCAGTGGAGCTCAGAACTCCGCCAAGGCCAATAGCCCGCCCTTAAATAAGTAAACTAACTTACCATTGGGATCTGCACAAAGACTCAACATTCGTATGTGTCATAACTATAAATATGCCAGAATTTTTGTTATAAAAGTTGATGTAATGTTTCCTGAGAAAACAATGAGAACTCGCGCTGCCAGCAGCATTGAAACGGGCCCTCGCACACGTGTCAGGGTGTGCAGCGGTCGCCGTATTGTAATCGCCTTCAGGGACGTCAGTATTTGAACATGGATGTCGTCAGGCCGGGATTCTGATCAAACATGTGAGGTGTCAGAAAGATCTGTGCATGTGGAGCTGAGTTCCAACAGTCGTGTTCTTCATGGCGAGATCACTGAATTCGCAGCCCCGCCCCTTCCAACACGTGTCATCAGAACACACTCTATCCTCCTATATGCATCATCAAGGCCTTCTGGCTCAGGTGACCATGTCTGAGAATCAATCCGGTCATTGACAAAAGGAAGAAGTGAACTGCAAATTAGAGGACAACTTAAAGAGTACCAGCACCTTCCTCATGCACCACCTCAAACACACACTGGAGGCAAGCTGAGTTATTCAGTTATATTTTGAGTATGTTTCTCTGTTACTGCGCTGCAGCTGCTTCTGCCCTGCCTGGAAACGATGAGGACACGAGAGCCCAGGTTGATGTATGAAGCTGAAAACAGGAAAAGATCTCTCAAGGATCTTTCTTACTGTAATTAAACCCAACTTAACAAAATCATTAATAATTGTACTCTGCAATAGTTATAAAATGCTCCGTGGAATTAGTTTCAAATGTTTCTAAAAAGAATTAGGCCTTAACAACACTTAAATGTATTTTGTCCGTAATTTTATTATTTTATTTCCAAAATAAAAGCCTTGTAAATATGACATACACTTGAAATGTATCGTGACAGTACTTGTTAACTACACTACATGTACTTGCAAAGATCTGAAAATGCTTAACAAGCACAGTTTGTGTTTACAACATACCAATGTTGTACGAATCCAACATGAAATGCAAAAATGACTCTGAAGCATTGAGGCTGCATCTGCACCTCAATAACAGCACCCAGGCCCTGTCCTCTGCTTTGGCTGCAACATCCAGCCATCCTGTGATCCTCGTCCCCCTGGTGGTTGCTCATGAAATACAGCTATCAAGGTGCTGGATATGTGAGTCTGACGTCTGCACACTGCATATTATGAAAAAGGTCATTCAAGATGGAGGTAAGTCACTTTTTCAAAAGTCAAATTCTTCCTGTCTTCGCACTGCTGTGCTCGGGCCCTAAAAAAAACAAATGTTAAAGGAAGTGGTTGCATTGAAGAAATGCAGCGCCAACTTCTGACAAATGATGACTTTACTTCTCCGCCTGTCAGTGGGTTATTGGATGTAAAATAGATGATGTGGACAAATTATTTGAATGACCAGAATGGCAGAATAAAGATAAACATCCTGGCACCGAGCCACGAGTCATAAATAACATGGCCCAACCATTAACGCTCGGAGCTGCTGTTTAGCCTCAAACTGTATGGCTTGATGAATGCGAAGGTGTTGACATCTTCAGTTCTCACCGTATTCAATTGAAAAGGAGTGCAGCAGATGTTCTCTGCTGTTCATGGCCCCCCAGGCGCTGCATGGCATCCCATCACTGAACTGACGCGACTGCCAGCAGCCCATGTTCAGTTGGGCTGCAGATCAAGGCCCCCTGATTGAAAAAAAGAAAATCTGCTGGACATTTGCAATCCATATATGAACCACTGCATCGGCAGGGTTCATGCATACGCTACTTCCCGTCCTTCACAACAGGGATAGTTCACCAGAAGTTTCAGGGAAAATTCCCCGAGGCGTTAATCTGCAGAATTCTTCACAACAGAGATAAATTACACAAGGGAATAGCTTTCATAATATTTAACTTATTCTCGTGAATGTCACCTCATAGAACAGAGAAACATGCAAACACTGGTTCACTCAGGTGTGGAATGCGAGGGGTGTTCCCAGTTGACCTAACGTTCACACTCGCTGATCTCTGGATTTCGGCGGTAAGCTTTACCAACGTTTGTAAAACATTAAATGTAGCATCACACGTTGTTTGTGGAGATTTGAATGTTATTCTGCGTGTTCGCCGCCCTCCGTCACACCAACGTGCTAAAATGGAAAATAAACTCCAGGAGCGTAAGTAACTATTTCTTTTTTTTCTTAAGGCCTTTTAGGCAAAGCGTCACGAATGGACACTTATGAATGAAGCAGGTTTATCTAATTGCTTTAACACAACAAGATGACTACGTATCAAAACGCTTTATAAACAACCTGAAGGAGGGAAGTGAAGAAAAGCAACTCAAACACAAAACACAGAAACACAGGAATCGCTGAAAGCAACAAGAACACGTGATCGTCGACGACAAGGTCAAAACAAGCTTATTAGCTACGGCAAAAATTTGTATTTGTATAAATGAGGCTGTTTTGGCTGATGATTACATTCTCATTTCTCTGAATAGGCTTGTCTGACAGTTCATGACATGCCCAGTAGCAGTGCGTGCTGCGGCATCACACCTTCTGCAGGTAAACGCAATTAAATGTGAAGATCGCAACAGGAATCTTAGAGAGTTAATTAATCATTTCTTCCTCTTCCCTTTTTTTTTTCTTTTCCGCTGATCAACGTTGGCCTCATCCATCTTTATTTCTTCAACACGACACTTTACGCCGTTGGTCTTTTGCTCTGTTTCACTTCAGAAGCACCACTCACGTGTCCTAGAAGATTAAACAGGTATTAGGACATTACCCTTTGCTTTTGTATTACTGCGAGTGGTACAGCTGATTATAGGGATATGGTGTAAACATAGCTTGTGAGCATTTCTCAGTGTTTGTACTGGACTTGCAGCCCCCTGAAAGTCTACTTTCAGAGCCTTTTGTGATCTTTTTGTCTGTAATTTTCATACAAACTGTGCGTTACACGAATTCTGAGGGCCTCTGGGGAAAGAAAAACAAGTCAAAAAATGTATTGGCACACTAATGATATCCCGCGGGGATAGTTGATCTGGATTCTTTGTCAGGATTTATGTTGGCACACCTGCGTAAGCCTCAAAGATATGAGGTGATTAGGTGTTATAGCAGATTTGCAGTTAATCTCTTCACACTTCTTGACGACCTTCTGAACTATTGAGTCAGAAATAAGCACAAAATATTTGACGTCTCAGCTCGCACTGTCTGCACAAGAATGAAACACAAGTCGTCTACGATCCTGCGGTTGTACGATTTGTATACTGGGAAGAAAGAAGAACAGAAGTAATGCACAGTCCATGTTTGTGCACCACCCATGTATTTAAGATTGTATCTGCTGCAGCAAAACAAGCTTTGATGTTTGAATAAGCTATAATAATACATATTTTAAATACAACTTCAGTTCAATTTGCACTAAACAGGCTGTAACTGTGGAGAATATCAACTAGATGCGACTAGAACGAATGTGCATGTGCCTCGTATTAGCACCAGATGGACCTGTTCCCCATTGCTTGAATATTTTTCACATCAACAACTGAATGTATTTCTTAAGAAAGTGGCTGACATTCCAAGAAGAAAAGATTTCAGCGACACATGGGAGTAATATTCTGACTTCAATATTATGAGTCGTAAATGTGTTTTCTTGTTCCTGCTGTTGAATGTTTGAGCTTCACTTTGTAGAATGATCTCGGTTCAGAGCTCCACAGTGTCTCCTGTATTTTTCTCTCTGCTCGTTAAAAATCGGACTTTACGGCGGCCGACCAGCAAGCAGGATCGATCACATCAAAAATAGATATTCAGTATACACGAGTATCACGTCGAAACATGAAGCCTCCAGTGCCCAAATACACTCGTTTGAAGATGTATTAGGGATGTCATGCACCTCATCTCTCTCTATGGTCAATCAGTGTGTCTGGACATACCTCATGTCATTTTCCAATAACATTTAGAAAACACACAACACTACAGTCATATTTCAAAACATCATTCAATCACTCAGCGTCTTTTGTCCTGGTGATATAATATTGCCAATAGATTAGATTATATTAGATTAGAAAACCTTTATACGTCCCACGACGGGAAAATTTACATAATGACAGTAGCAAAGAGATATTGCACACATTAAATAGTATTTACAAGAAATATAACAACACATAATAAGTAAACAAAGGAATACGTACATATGTTTTGCAGTATTACACATAAGTTATTGCACATAAATTATTCCACATAAATTATTGCAGGTAAGTTATTGCACATAAGTTATTGCACGTAAGTTATTGCACATAAGTTATTGCACATTGTAGAGCACAGTACAGTATTGAGGTAAAGACAGTGAGTCCAAATGATCTTGAGGTAGAGGTTAAACGACAACTAGTGTTAAATATTATATATATATTATACATCATATATATATATACATATACAGTCTTACATCAGCAGTAAATGTACACATGGTATTACAGACATCTAACTAACCAGGGTAAACAGAGGACCAACATTTTCTGATTACGTATATGTACATTTCAGAAACCTGGAACTTGAAGTAAATTTTATTAAGTAATATTACTAGATAGTTTGGGCAGCTCATTCACCTTAATTCAGACTCATGCAAACACAATATGCAGTGGAGTTTATTAAAACAGACGTTTATTTCCAGTGAAAATCAAAGCAGGGACGGCGCGTTCCTCACAACTTTGGTAAACATGCCTCTTAAATGGGTCTGATGGGCTAAAAGGATTTCTAACCATGTGGCCACGATGAAACCAACTGGAGTGGAACTCTTTAGAACAAAGGGCACTAATGTGAATCAGCTTGCTGTTTGCGTGTCATGCCACTTGTGATGGTGAAATGAAAGAGCCCTGGAGCGCTCACGTTGTACTTTCGAAATGGTTTGTGAGGATCATGTAGGGCTAAACTGTGTGCTTCTCTTTGTCATGGTACTCTGGGGCCCCCTCAATTTGCCTACCGGCCCATCTGGCCCAGTAATGATGCACTCAATCACACACTGCATACTTCAGGTCTGGCAGAGGAAACTATATAAGAATGCAGTTCACAGTCCGCTCCTCAGCAGGATGCTTCTAGACCTTGGACTACATTGCTCTCTGTGTGAATTAAATAATGTTATAAAGAAACTAAACTCCCCAGGAATATGTCTACAGTCCCCCTGCTGTTTTCCTTGTGCAAACAACTGTTGAGCATAGAATTACATCAGGGACATCAGGTCAACCACCTTATACAGGTACATCAGTCGGGAAATAAAAGTTAGCGCTGCCAGCAGCATTGAACGGGCCTTCACAACCCGCGCGTGTCGGGGTGTGCAGCATTCGCCATATCGTAAACCCTAATCGAAACTCTTATGTTCGGGAAAGATCCATACATGTCGCGTGGATGTTCAACATATCACCACTAGGTGGCGATAATATAGTTAATATTACTACATAGGTGATTAGGTTGGGACTCTGATCAAAAGTGTCAAGAGTCAAGAAGTGGGGCTGAGTTATAATAAATCGCTAGGAGTCATTTTTAAAACATAAATATTCAAATTCATATATATTATATAAATAATAATGATTGAGCGAATAGATCTTGTGCCGATCAGGCTGCATCTATTTGATGAGAGAAGAAGAGAGCCTGTGGTTGTTGTCCTAATATGAATGAAAGGTGGAAGCAGCTGAAGCAGTGAAACAGAGTAAGGCCTCCCATACCTGAAAGCATCGCAAAGGAAACGGAAAAAACGTACTCTGCATCAGGGAAGAGCTTCCGAAAACTTCCTACCTTTATAGACCTTTATAGATCATGAATGGCCCATGGTAATTCTGAACATACCGCAACAGGCCTGTACAGGCCTGACAGGCTTAAAAATCATAAACATTCTGTAAAAAAAAACAAAAAAAAACATCTGGAAAATCTAAACATCTGTCCCTGTAGAGAACAGTCAATCGATGCTGATTGTATGGTTTCGGTTTGTCAAGCTTCTACTTGAAAATATCCTCACACGCCTGTGGGGAAGATGGTGCAGAGAACATTCCAGGTCAGGATTTTAACATCTACGTCAAAGAGAAGCACTTTTGCACATTAATCAAAGCTTTTTAGCCTTCAAGGAATTACACGTCTGCCTGTTTTTCTTATTTCCTGTTTTATTTTGTGTATACCTGCTTTGCGTCTTCGTCAGCTTCTTCTGTTTGTTCTGTATCATCCTCTGTGAGTGCTTCCGAATGTGCTGCGCTTACCTTGATGTCTATTCAGTAAGTCTTCCTCTGTGTTCTGGTTTATTTCCTCGCCCTCCTGCTCTGTTTGATTATTCTGATTTCTGGTTATTTTTTTGTTTTGCCAGGGTTTCCTAGTTGGTTTCCTGCCGCGCACCTATTTTTTGTGAAAACAAATCTGCAGTTAATCATTACCTGCCTGTCTGCTTCTCGTTCTCTGCATTTGGCTCCACTTGCCTCCACACCATAACACTCTTGTGTTTTTGTTCCCCCTCTTGTGCTGTTGCCTTGCTGGGGCAGCTTGTGCTATCATTTCATGAGGTAAAAAAAAAGTGGTTTTACTAGATGAGAAAGACTGTCAATAGCTGGTTCTCAAATTCTAAATATCACTTTTAACCGCACATACCGTGAAAATGGATTTGATTTAGTTTTTATGAACTCAGAGGTGTGAAAATATCAAATTGCTGACGACTGCTCCCCACAAGATGACCTGCTGCCCTCCCCGGCTTAACAAGCCAGTAATAATCAGATCTGGTTTCTTTGTCAATAACCAAACCTCCACCCTCTCAACCCTGCACTTTCACCGGTGAGCCATCCAAGTGTGAACCTGGAGGGTGGCACAGTGCTGCTTCGCACCGGCAATGGAAGAGCATTAAACAAACCACCTCAGACAAGTGGATGTATTTCATTTTTGGAGAATTGCCTCGACCTCAATCGGCCTTTAAAGTGTGTACAGCACACTTTACACCAGCGTGCATACAGAAGATAAGAGGCAAGAAAACGTAATAGTCCATCAGATTTACATGTAAAACTATTTGAAAAATTTGGAAAAAATTGGAAACACAGATCAGTGTTTGTTGAGCAGTGAGATCTTGCTTTGCAAGAGGGGGACGCGAAGAGGCCCACAGACGAGCACATGTCTGTTAACTTTACAAAGGTATTACTGTGTTTAAGTGTTTATTAGATACACCCAAAGGATATTACTGTCATAAAATGTGACTTAACGATACGAAGTCCACGTATCAAAAAATGGTTCGATGTCATGTTGGACACGTCGGTAACTGGTGATGTTATCTTAAAATTAGACATTTACACTGGTCTCAATCCTTCTGGCAACATGTGGAAAACACATTTTAGCCACCTGCAGTTATTAGTCTTCATCTGTAAATCCCTTCTGACTCGTCAACATTAAGTGTACATGTGGGAATATTTAACATGTCAAAACAATTCACACAAATCGTAAATTTATGTTTTAACAGGGCAGAATTACTACTTTCCCTGTATTGAGTAGATGTTAGTAATTTTGGGTGGGCCCTGGCTTTTGCTGGACATAAAAAAACCCCACTATAAACAACTTTGTGTGTTCTAACAGATGGGAAACTGAAGACTGTCATACCTTTCATACCGGTCTTCTGGGAATGAAATTCCCTCTGCACCTGCACTGGAGTGTTTGTGACCTGTCATCATTTTATACCCTCATATTCTTTTCAAGTTGACAGGGAACAACAGGAAAGCATAATGAAACACCAAGCATTAAAGGTTTCTTCTATAGGTTGCTGCTCTTGGAGTCGAGGCATCTCACACATCTGAGGGCCAAGCTGTGGTCAGCTATGTGCCGCCCAGAAAACGTGGCATCAGGTCCAGAGAACATTCCCATCTGTTTGCGGTACTGCAATCCTTTCTGTTCTGTCTCTGCCAGCAGTGAACGAACCGCTGCCACATCCTAACCTGAAAACCCTTATTGTTATAACCCAGTAATGCAGATGGATGTAGTACCATAATAATTCGATTATGGCTGATGTTCCTGAAGCAGCGAAGCATAAATCACATGGAATTAGTAAACACCAAAACCTTGGTGCACCTACAAAATTATAAACACAACACTTCTGTTTTTGCTCCCATTATTTACGAGCTGAAATCAAAGATCGAAGATTTTTTTTCTGGTATCTGTTGTGACCACCATTCGCCTCATGCAGTGCAACATATCGGGTTGTGGCTTGTGGAATGTTGGTCCGCTCCTCTTCAAACGGCTGTGCGAAGTTGCTGGATATTGGCAGGAACTGGAACACGCTGTCGTATACGCCGATCCAGAGCATTCCAAACATACTCAATGGGTGACATGTCTGGTGAGCATGCAGACCAGGTAAGAACTGGGATGTTTTCAGCAGTGGGATTGTGTAGAGACCGTTGCAACGTGGGGCCGTGCATCATCATGCTGCAGCATGAGGTGATGGTGGTGGATGCATGAAACAACAATGGCATCCATAAAATGCACCTGTGTTCGTTGTCCTTAACATATGCCTGCCAATACCACAAAAAACCCCACCGCCACCCACATGATGCAACACACCCTGTCTGCCATCACATCATCCATCGTGCTCAACACAACAACATAATCTCACCATGTCTCAACTAAGGCGATTACTTCGCCTCCCAATATATAAATACTACAATGTGTGTATAAAAGGGTTTTGTAGAAGATATTTATCACCTTATCAAAATCTGTAAAGCGCCATATTCCTTCTCCCTCATTACAGATTCCACAGTGAGATGAAAACATTTTTCTGGTTGGAAGGAGACCACATGTTGCACACGTTGCTCATTTTAGCTCGAGTTCAGCAACGTTGTAAAATAATGATGAAATACTAGTTACCACGTTATATAGTGGGCTGATTTAACATGCTGTTTAATGTGTTGCAGCTACTGTTATTAGCTGACTAGAGGGTAAGAGGGTGTCAGCAGGGGGTTGGTTTGGTGGATGCTCACCAAATTGCAGGACAACATGGACAACAATTGCAAGTTAGATAAGAGGGAGAAAGCAGGATAGGAACAGTTACTTGTTCAGTGGCTCAAGGTGATCCCGGTCTTCCTTTAATTAAATCTGTATTGCTTGATGCAAAATTTGATTTGCTGTATCAGAGTAGGGCTCCCAGCTGCATACAGATAATGAAAAACTATTTAAAGGGCGTAATTTCTCCATTTAGTTCCCACTGGAGAACACAAACATGTGACACATGTTTTACAGAGGAGTTGCTGACGGGGCAAAACAATGCAAAATAGTTTAAGTTGGACTTTAAGGCTGCGTTGCAGTGATTGAAATATACGAGGCACGTACACGTCACATCACATACGTCGGAGGGAGACGCATATGCAAGGCAGACCATGTGTGTTGCCTGCAGCTGTGCACCCACCATATGGTCTGAGGAGTTTTCTAAGGTGATTTTGAAGCAGAGGATGGAAACTGCTGCTGTTTACATTGCCAGCACGTTTCTGCAGACATCGTCAGTTTTACTGCATATTGATCATTTTAACTGCATCATGGGTACAGTATAGTCAGATAGGATCAATAAGGCATGCGTTTTGAGCAGATTGTAGCACGCACAATTCTGTTTTCTTCTGCCAGGTTTATGTCATGAGGTCATAAAAAGAAAGTAGAGGTCAGTCTCACAGTTGTAAAACATTATGTATAGGAATGTTTGCATTGTGTCCCTCAAATCTTTACTCTCTGACCGCAGTAAACTAAATGTATCAAGTCCTGTGACTACTTTTATCCATTATTCCCTGAATGTTTATCCAGCAAACACCAGAAATGTATAACCATTCATTATTGGCTTTCAAGTCATCGCAAACCGACTTCTCTAACAAATCTGCCACAAAGAAATACACACAAATGTAAATTCCGGTATCCTTTGTTTGACTCTCGCAGTCGCAACAGATCAGTGGCAGCATCAATTCATCGGGGCTTGTCATCCTCACCTCTCTCAGTTGGCCGGGTGATCAAACATAAGTCTGGCAAAGTAGAAAAAGATGTGTAACTTTACGCTCAGTGCAGCTGGACCATGTGTTCCAGCTGCACACGGGCCGAATGATCACAAGCACTCAGCTGTCATCCTCTGCATTGTATGCAGGAGGTCAAGCCTCTGATTCGGTCACAGTTTATTTTATTGTTTAATTAGCATCTCTAAAACGTGTTAATTTAAACATTTAAGTCCGGCGTATGGTCTACAGAAGAAATCATTATATGACACTTGATTTGTTCATTTAGCTCACCAGCCGTGAGCTGTAATTTACTGGTACAGAATTAAACTGAGGCAAAGGACAGCCAGACAAATACATGCTGGTTCATCCTTACAGTTTATAATGACACGGCTGATGATCGGCCATGGGAACCGACCACCGTGAGCCTCTCCGTGCTTTTGACTCAGTCAGATGAAGTTAGCAGGTTGGTGGTCTTGAAATGAAACTCATAGCGCAGTGTCGAATAACAACCAAAAACATGCAGTCAGACAAACGGGGGCCATGTTGAGCAGCATGTTTGAAGAAGGGAACGTGTGTGTGCAGAGTGCTTGCTTACACGAGAGTTCAGAGCAAATACAGCAGTTTGGGGGGGGGGTTCAGTCGACACCGCGCGTGTGCACACACACACACACACACACACACACACACACACACACACACACTCCACCTCACTCATGACACCCCAACTAAAATACCTCAACAGTGATAACTGTGGTATTCAGCCTGAACGTTGGTGATAAGTCAAAAGACCTTATTAGTTTTCAGTGGACGTTTTGTGCATTTTAGCAAAAGATGAGAGACTCCAACGAGCACCTCCAAACGGACCGGACTAAACACAGGGCCTGCCCTTTGACTTTCAATTTGCTAATGGGTTTGCATTTTCTTTGAACTTTGAGCCTTGTGCAGACCTTAACCAGAAACACATTTGAACACATTTGAAGCACCGTCCTTGTTGTGTCACATTCCCAACTGAAATCGAAGCGATGGATACATATAGGCCACATTCTTTCCCTCCTGCGTAAATCGTTTACTACCTGTGCCCGAGAATATGACCCCTTGACAGCACAAAGACTGTAATGCCGCGTAGTAAAACAATTTATGGTCTACTTTGAACGCAAAACAGAGCTTGGAGCTAAACCATTCATGCATGGGAGGTGATTATTTCTTGTTATGACCTGAAAGTACTATTTTTTTACGATGGTAATTATATAGTTAAAAACAATTTACACATTTTCGTCATGGTGCCTGGAAAGCAATAACTGTTTGATTAGGCAACAGGTATGTAGAAGCTGAGGCACCTGGGTCAATCTGCGGAGCGTCCTGGTGGTATATGACTGCCACCATGTGGAGAAACCGCTTAACAAGTGACTTCAGCTTCGACGGGATGTCAGATTAGAAATGGTACTCTGATATCCTTCATGATGCGCCGCACCCGAGATAGTTTGACCACAATAGGTGATAAGATTTATGTTGTTATTTTGACAATACATTCTTTTATTATTGTGCACATTTATGTTACTCTGTAGGTTTTCATTCGGTGACGATATAACTTGGGTTTAATTTGGTTATCATGGTATTAACATAGTGAGGAATATGTTTGGGTATCAGTGAGACGGAATGTTTGTGTTTGCGTCAGTTGCTGCAGGATGCCTGTGAGGGGGCATTTGTTTCCAGCTAGACACATCTACAGATACAGAGATACCCATTGTTTTCCTATTGGTCCTGTTTTTACCTGCCTTATACAGTTTGGTTAACTGTAATCAAACCTTAAAAATGTACCTTATAAGATGGGACTTTAATAATTTTACTTTCTCTGAGAATTTGTAGAGTACTGATGGTGACTTAACATGTTTAAAAGTCTGAGAAAGGAAGTTTGTTCTGTATACGGTATATATACACTGTTTATATATACTGTATATATACACTGTGTATATATATGGCAGAACAGATATATTTTGAAGTATATATATTTATATATTTAAAGATTGTGTCAGATCTCAAGCCACATTCAGAACTATCTCAAGCATTTAAATTAATTGAAATCACTTTTCTTCTCAGGAGGTTAAAGTGAGTTACTGTAGAGTGAAGGAACTGCAGCCCCGGCCAGCCAGCTTATGGAGGAAACTAATTAAGATATTTTTATCACCAACGTCAGTCAGTCAGTCACCACCCACAGTCATGACCTCAGGTGACTGTCAATCCAGTTTCACCCTGTAGCTAATGCTAATGTTAGCATTCTCTAGTTTCTAGGAGACACCCAAACAGTTTGCTGGTATTCTGACTCATATTGATTTGGAGTTTGAAATATGAATCACTAGCATGTTTACATCACGTGCAATTTGCCTCTTTACACTTTCCTTCAATTTGCTGAAGACCCCCTGGAAGACCCTTTAGGAGCCCCAGGGGGTCCCCAGACCCCACCTTGAGAACCCCCTGCCCTAAGGCATTAGTTTACATTCCACAAATCTTTCCCATATAAACATCAACTCATTCTGCTGTTCATTTCTGCATTTTCTGTAAGCAAGGGGACCCACTGGAGCGTGACAGGAAGTGATTTTCTTGTATGCACATTTGCATCTGAACAGCACACTTGTGCAGGAAAGCCAAAAAAGGCGTTTAGCACACAAGGCATGAGTCACCAATGCATCACCCACCTCGCCCATTCAATAGACTGTTTGCTATGCGGGGAGTTAAAGATGTTTCTTTTATATGATTCCTCATGGGTATTTAATGTCTGATTAAATATATGACTCTTTTTAAGCACAAGAACACAGAGGGTGTAGAGTTATTATAAAATGCCATGACTGAGCTCCCATTATACAACTGGTGAAGCTGCTGTTATAAGCAACACATGGCAGAGCGGAACTTTTACCATTTCTAGCTTCTTGGTCCTGAATCAATCCTGATGTCAACAGCTATCAATAATACTTTCCATTAGTTTTGAAGCCAAGAGCATCGATTTGCATTTAGAGCGGCCTAATGCAGATTAAAGACTTAACTGACAGGTGGTTAAATAACGTTTCAATGCACTCTGACAAAGATGCTGTAAAAGCTGTGGAGCAGCCGATCAGTAAGTGTCCTCCCCTCTTCTCCTTAAGGAAGTTTGGTCCTTGCAAGGAAATCTATGATTAATGACCATCAATAATCTTACTAATGCTGAAAAGTCCCCTCACGGTCATAAATGTATTCTCATTGAAAGTTGAGCTTCACTGTGTGGGATGATGTATGTGCACAGTTTGATACTAGAGGCTTTTGCTCTTTTATTAAAGCCTTTTTCATTTTCTCTCAACTCATTGAAAATGTATTCTCAGGAGAAAATGGGCCTGCAAGCCTGATTTTTTTTGCCATCGCAATTAATTTGGGAGTGATCCAATATGATGGGCACAAACACTGTGAATGGACTTTATTGTACAGTCGGAGACATCTTTGTGTCCAGCAATTCAACTTGTGAAATGACAGATATTTGCATTAAATGAGAAACAATGGGTAGAGGATTCCAATTTGGCAATTATCATTTTTCTGCAGAAAGCATGTCAAATGTCTTTTTGTCTCATGGAGAGAGGATATACAAAATATGCGATTGATTAAAAATCAATTAATATTATTTACAATATGCATATTGCAAGTTGCTTACAGCTGGTATGTAAACTAAGGCTTTCTGTGGGTTTGAGCATCTTCTTTCAGTTTCCATGACAAAAGCTACAACGCACTTGAAGGTGGGAGACGATGACCGGAAAAAAAGGTTAACCAAGCGGTGAGATGCTGCGTGTCACAAGCGGATCGGTCCTTTTCACATCACGCACGACGTTAGGAGTTCCCCTGTTTACACCGTGAAAACGCCCCTCTCTTCTTCGCCCCTTCCGAGCATCCTCGCCGGCTTTCGCCTGCCTACTACCCCAGCCTGCAGGGCTGCATCTCCCGCGGCAGAGGAAAGACGCTCCGGGGCGGTGGCGGCTTGCAAGTGTCCTGCAACCTCAATGATCAGAACCTGGACTGAAGCTTGACAGCCGGACCTGACACGACAGGTACAGTTAATGCATTTTTATTTGTTGGTCTAATGACAGCGGAACAGGTGCATGCTGCATTTGCCGGTTGCTACCAAATGACATTGTGAGCGAGAGATGGGGAAGCATCATACCGGCGACAGTCTCCGCATGCTCCGCAAAGACACCGCTTTGTCCCTCAAGTGTAATGGACGTAGGGTGTTGCCACAAAGATTTAATCGGACCAAAATGGTCGGCAAGCATGTGTAATAGGCTCCATAAGATCGGGGCAAGCTTTATCCCATGCACATCAAGGCCCAGCAGGCAGGTGCACCTTTCTTATCGTGTCACTGAATCACATCATCTCACTGCATCGTTACTGGGCACATTCAAACCCAGCACACTTGTTCACAGCTATTCGTGGACCTGCCATTCACTGTTCGGGTTCTTTTCTCTGTGTGCGGCTAACAGCTGATGCTCAAGATCATAATGAGCTAATTGGAGATGCTGTGTATTGTCGCGGGTGTGGCACAGGGGGCAGGCGTGGGCGCCCCGGCATCGCTCCCACGAATGTGTGAATTACACTGTGGAAGAAAAAAAAAGTGCACTGCTTTACAAGATATCTCCTGAAAGTAGAGGTGGAATAGTTTCTCAACCAGAATGTTTATTGCATAATCGAATAAAAGAAAAACTGGGCAAATCCAAGCTCAGTTGATTTTATTAGGATCAATTCCCTCATTTTAAGGCGATTTGGATCATTGTTGCACAAAGTTACCAGCTTGCAAACTTTTTTTTTTACCATATCTGATCACAAAGTTATATTCTGAGAATGTAACTCCATTTCTCCTATAAATACTCTAAATGCAACCTTGAGCAGCCATCCTACACATTGGACAATGTATTCCTAAAATAGCAGAGCATCCAAAACCAGCAGACATTGTGTTTTGTAAGCTGTGTTATAAAATGCATTTCCAGACTAGACTATAACAGCTTTATATATCATAAAAGATACAGCTATCTGCTAGTAGTGCAGAGACAGTTGGACTCCTTGTAGATTGCAATATTTTTTTTTGTTCATATTAGCAGCAACAAACAAAACGATAAAGAAAAAATGAGCTGACGAAGAGAGTTTACTAAAAATAAAACGTTATGTTATAGTGTTCCACTTTTAGCATCAAAGCGATTGTTCCTCTTTGCCAAATTTGATATAATGGACCATTCAGCCGGTTTTTATATTAACACCTCCACACAAGATTGTAAAAGATACAGTATCTGCTCATCTTCTTCCTACTCACACTGTCTGCTGCCTCGCCACAGGCTACAGTAACTCCCAGACCTGAATATGTGGAGGCAGAGTCAGGAAGGGGGCAAATTAGATCTACTGTCCGTCCATCTGTCGATCTGTGCGTCTGTCCCCTCATGCATACTCCACTCTTGTTTTCCTTTCTTGCAGCCTGCTCGGGTGTGTGTGTGTGTGTGTGTGTGTGTGTGTAAGCAGTATGGTGATCCTTCGGGCAAAGCCTCTCTGTGTGGATGCACGTCGTGTTAGAAACCCATACATGGAAATTACCTATAGTATTTTATAGGCTGTTGGGAAGGTGTCTGACTGCAGGTATTACAGTAATGGAATTACATGCTACATTTCACAAGCAATTTCCCCCTTATCATTGTGACAGGTAAGATGCAACACACGTTCAAGCCATTTCCCCCCGTTCAAAGAAGGAGGGACTAGCAAGGTTATATGGCGGATGTACACATGGTGTTCACAGGCGGTGACTCCATTTCTTTCCGGTCAGCATGCGATCCCTGTGCAATCTGTCGCCGATGCGCACAGCGCGGGGAAAGGTTAGGTCACATGTTGTACATCCACAGATTGCACTTTTGCATGCGTGTTTCCCTTCACATAGATTCTTCGCCTTTTTAAGGTGGCACACTTAGACGCAATTTTCCCCTGGAGACCTATTTCGAGTCATCCTTCGATCGATTTGTTATAGCTCACTGATGTGGGGCAAGTGGTCTGTTCACAGCCAAATTGGAATTCACCACAAGATAAACTCACGTCGCTTAGTGGTGGCAGGAGCTTTCAAAGGTATAGTGGAGAAAGCAGCGTGTAATAAACATCACCGCAGCTGATGTTCTGCAGGATGCGATGCATAACATGTGCGATGGCGACCTGTCCTCTGACATCACATTGAAGTTGACTCCATGCAACCACAAGATGAACCTAGCAGTGTTTCAGTTACGTTTCATACAATAATGCATGTTCAGAAGGAAGCGGGTGTGTTTACAGGAGAGCTTAATGGCTCCAAAATAAAAGAAAGCAATCCAACGAAATGCTAACTTCCTTAGCACGAGCCAGCGGTTGTACCTCTCGATTCACGCTCCAACGTTTACACGTAGCTTCGGATA
>CAAKHC010000250.1:6746-48036 GCA_901007825.1 Macroramphosus scolopax
TCTTTTGGGGAAGTGTTGCTTGTGACTAGTGGTTTACAGAGACAGTGACATGTCTGTTTGACACATATACAGAAGAGCAAGACATGTCTAGAGTAGATCCTAATGATCAGTATCGGCCCCATTTGGGCATATTAAAAAGAATCTGCATCAGCTTAAATAAAGACGATTAAGATGTTATGTCATATTAACATGCTCTTCTCAGCCAATGTCACTTGTCCACATGTGTCAAAAGATAGTTTGAGAAGGAATAACCTCCATGTTGTTACACCTCCTATAAAATAAAGTATTATAAGCTGATAAAAATGTTCTCTGATATTTGTATATATTCAATCAACATTTATGTGTTAGATCAGACTTTGTATTAACAGATACCAGAAATTGGAAGACACAGATCAAGGCCGAGAAATCAAGATATCAAGATGATCATGATAAATAATATTTTAATTATACATTTTACTTTACATGTGACTAACTGGTTTCTATCAGTGTTCTTGCCTTTCATTAGATTTAGTTGTAGGTCCAAGATATACATTTATTGTAGAAACAGAACACTCAAGTTCAACAGCTTCTCTAAGTCTCACCTTAGTTTGTTCGAGTGAGAGGTTTCATAATCCCAATCGTCTTTTGCCTACAGAATAATAATTATCTAGTGTTTGCTTGTTCTAGAAGCTGTCCAGTTGTTTGTGTGATTAATGACAATGATCCTCTGTGTAACCAGAGGGCTTGGACTGTCTGTAACTGAGAGAAGCCAACAAACTGAACAGGCCTTCTATAGTGATGGACTGTTCCATTTCCATGGTCAGTTTTGGGCCTGGAATCTGTGTATTTTAAACCCGAGCCACTTCCCTCTTATAATTTTCATATCCTCTTTAAGTATTTTAGGAGCATGCATAAACTGGCGAGAATGTCAGCAGTGTATTTAGGGCATATTTCAAACCAATTTTCTTGTTTTTAAGACAAAGCCCTGGTGTGGACCTATGCTGTGTCTGTAGGCTATTTAGCCCACATTAAGAACCATATGGACTTTTTTGTGTCACCATCACAACATACAGATGGAATGGCTTGTCTTTTTTTTTTTTTTTTTCCAAGGCGGGCCTCTGATGTTCACAGACCATATCTTAATGCCTTTTAAAAAGTGCTTTTAGCACTAAGTGTCTCAATTGTGGATATTGTTTTCAGTTGTGCTGCATGCGGGACCATGAAGGCTGGGCCTTGTTGTGAGCTCTTTTCTGCAGCTGGGCTGAGATGGTTCTTCCTGCGAGGCCACAGACATAAAAGGGCACAGATGTAAATCCTAAACCTTGTGTCTTTGATTGAGTTTCGAAAGGCTTTGAAAACAGGAAGGGGTTTCTGTGTGTTCCTCTGTGCACACACACTTGTGTGTTTATTTCCGTGGAAACATTTGGCATGTGTATGTGTTAGAGATAAGCCCTGATCCTAGATGAGTGAATTTCTGCAAATGTTGCTTTGTGATTAAATAAACCAATGAATGAGTCCTGTTCTTGAAGAGAAAAAATATTGGAGGCCTGTAAGATCCTGTATTTTTATGTACTCGGTAAATGTTTGATCAGATTTTGTCCTGTCTAGTGGCTATATTTAAAACTTGGATCAGACTTTAATTGGTTGGTAAAATGAAAAAAATGTTGATTCCTCCAAATCCTAGAGGCAGAGGTTCAGTGGAGGGCTACTTCAATGTGAATGTAATTGATTTTCAAGATGGACTAATAGGTTTGTCTCTGACATTTATGATGATGATGATTTTGTGTTATTTTCAACAATATGGCATGCTGCAATGGTTAACAACATGTCATAGCAGTTTCTGCTAACAGCCATGGGCCAACATCATGGTTTGGTGGTTTATCCTGCCCAACTTGCCTCTGAGATGTCTAGATGGTTTCCCATATAGCTAGACGGCTGCCTTCCCCCTCCGGCTTCCCACTTTCCCCCTCAGTTTTGGAGTAACTATGACAATTAGATGCTCGGGTCCCTCGAGACTTCTCTTACATCAAAGCAGCCCAGAGACGCCGCAGCAGTTGAAATTTGTGGTTCCTCTTTTTTGTTTTTTTTGGTAATGGCAAGCGCAAGGTTTTAATTTACCAAATGCTTGTGGTTCAAATTAAGATCATTTCAATATGTGGCTTTGATTGATGTTTGAGAATAGTTTTTTGGCATTTGATACACATATGGGATTCCTTTTGATTTATGGTTCAACAGCTCAGCGGCACCTAAAACGTTGTCGTTGGGGTTGCAGGCCCAATCCAGTAATAGAGGGGTTGGTTAGCATCAGCACAAGGCAGAAAATCAGTGTTACAAATGTTGTCTAAGAGCGCAGTTATGGCATTCATGTTCTGGTTAAGGTCTATCTTTTATCTTGGCCACAGGCTAATTTGACCCACTAATGCTGTCTGTGATGGATGGCACCAGTAGTGATTATGATAGTTAATTTGTCATCATATTAGGTTATTATTTTTTGTGAAAGGATGGTGGTGAAATTGAAGTGTAGATTCAATGTGGTGCAGAAGCAGCGTTGGCTTGTTCTGTGTGTCTTTTTTTCCTGAGTCAGTTGGTAGCTAAGCTGAATGTTCTTGTGAGGGAGATGACTCACCAGCAGCCTGAGGTGTTGAGAGGAGATGGGGCAAATTTCTCTTTCACTTCTCTTTCTATAGCAAAAGTATTGTCTTTTTTTGCAGCTTATAAAGCAGGCTTGTGATCTTGGCTGCCTGTTGGTGTTTACGTCTGCAGTGTTAAATTATTATTTAGTTTTATTAATGTCAAAATGGAAAAAGACCCTTCGAAAGTGTCTTGTTCTGGCCTCATGTCATCATTTTGCTCTGCTTCCATGTTAGGTCACGTCGGTGTTTGTATTTGGTATGTGTGTGCGGATTTGAACCATGGCTAATTGGCTAGCTAGTTTGCATCATTCAGATTAGATGCACTGCTGGAACCGATGGTCGAGGCCCAGATTGCATGTTATTTATTTCTTCAATGAGGCGTGATCACAGTGAAGGAAACTGCATGCTTTATCCACTTGTAACTTTGGTGCCAAGTTACTTTTTGTTGATCTAGAGTTCTGTTTTGGAGCGAGCTATTATGCTCGATAACATTTCATTTCTAAAGTCATGACAAAATTTGACAAATTGTTCTACCAACTAAATTCTTAAGCATTTCATTTGTAGACAGCATTGGGAAATTTAGTTCTACACTAAGGACTGAATATATCTTAGGTGGAGCTAAATCTGTTAATGTGAAAGTTGCACATTTTATATAAGCTAATAATATTGAGGATAACCATACATTTTGGTAAGTATAGAAAAAAAGACACAGCCAGAATAGCTTTAACACAACATTCCCATTCTATGCCCCCTCTACTTTGCTAGTAGTTGCTTTCCTCTTGAAGGATAAGCTACAGAATCGGATTGGGATAAGTAGCTTGTGTTTATTTTGTCAATTATATTTTAATTATTTTTTCCCTTCAAAAGTCCTATAAGCCAAAGTGGTCTAGTGAAGCTTGACAGCCTTCCTCTGGTTTTTTGATACAAGGGAGAGATGGGGAGGAAAAGGGGTGATGGAAAAAATGAGGTAGGGGGGACTTTTCTACCCTTTTCTGATGTTAATGAAAGGAGGAATGGTTTTCCAGCTTTTAGCTTGCAGAGTGTGTCTCCTCTGCAGCATGCTCCGCTGCCTGGACATTGTGGGAGTACAAAACTCCAGGCCCGGGATCCAATAACGTGAAATTTCAGCAGAGAAGCGGCCATTGTGTAGAGAGAGGCAGTCGGGGAGGGGTTTGGTAGAAGGGGGAGACGGAGCGGCGTAAAGGGAGGGTGACTTGGCGAGCACCCAGGGCTCAGGCCACATCCTTTCTCTCTCCTCTCCTTCTGCACTCCTCCTGTTCCTTCTCCTCTTTCCCTTCTTCTCACCCTCCTGTCTTTCTTTCAATACCCCCCATGCCCCTGCCCTCCCCTTTGGGGTTGGAAGCCCACGGCTGAGACAGGAGCAAAGCATGATGGCATGCTGGAGCCCAGTGAGCCATGGGCTGTAGTAGTAGACAAACGGCCACTTTGTCCGCTTAGGAAATGGTTGTCCCAGGTTCCCCCTTCTCCACCATACACTAGAGCAGCCGGTGTCGAGGCCTGGGCCTGCCTGGTCTGCAAGTGCTCCCCCATCACCTCTCTCCTCTCCTCTCCTCTCCTCTCCTCTCCTCTCCTCTCTTCTCTCTTCTCTTACATTTTGTGTTTGTTTTTAAACTGTGAATTGTTTCTTTTAAAGTACCACATTCTTGTTTGTGTGTTCTTTGTTCTCAGTTTAAATTTGGGTTTGATAGAGTGATGTATTGTTAACTTTCTCATTGCGAATGTCATATTGGATAGATACTATGAAAGCCGGTGCACATCCTTTTTGTGAATAGAAAAGGCCCTATTCAGATGCAGTTGGGAGCTGTTGACTGTCACCTTGGTCTCCACCCTGTTCCTATCCACAGCCTCCTCCTCCCCCACAGCCCTCCATTACACTCTCACCCCTCCCTCTGTTTTTCTCTCCTGCTTTTGGTCGGAAATGAAGTCAGTCATCCAGCAGAATAACTTGGAATAATTTGTAATGGGGGCTCTTTTCTCTCTATATCTCCCTCCCCCGCTCTCCACTGCTTGCAGGCCCAGGCCAGCTGATCTGCTTCCGCTCTCAATTGTGTGTCCAGTCGACTGTGTGCTCCCAGCAAGGGGCGTGGAGGACAGCCTTTGTCTCCACCATCCCAATCTAAAATTCTGTGTGTGTGTGTGTGTGTGTGTGTTGCACTCCAATGTCTTTTTGGACCACTTACTGTTTTTACCATAAAAGATGTAAACTAATATGAAGGAATGATGGAATCTTTATCCCCCTGCTTTCAAAATCAAGTTAAATGGATGTTGTTCGTTCACAGCTCCTACAAGTGTGCTGTAGAGGTTTACGATTAGAATTAGTCTGAGCTACATCTCTCATTCTTAAAGCAGGGTTGGCATGGGTGTTGTTGGGTAGATAACAAAGATAACAAAAAAGCATGTATACACAGTCCACTTAACTTCCTCTCTGGGCCCTGCCCCCCTCCCTGTGAGTGTCCTGGTTGTTGGCATGTGTGTGATGGTAGGTCTGAAGGGTCAGGCCCTGGTCATTGTGCCCTGGTCATGGCTGAGCGACACCACCGCCTGCCTTCTGTTCACCCCAGGGACCCCTGCCTGACTGACAGCCCCTCCTGCACCCATCACCCACATCCTTTATTGGGGGCCATAGAAGGGTGTAACAGCAGCCGTATTTCCTTCTTTTACTGCCTGCTATATTGGCCAAAAATGCATTTTTTTCTGGTGCGGCAGGGGTTCTTATGTGAAGTTAAGCATGGCTACTGTGGCGCTGCAGAAGTTGTAACCAGAGATAGGGCTGCTGGGAGGTTGCAAGGGAAGTTAGTCCTGGTTGTTTTTTCTGTCTCCTATGACCAGTTACTGTTGTCTTATACTTTTGGGGTAACATTAGAGAGAGAAAGAACTGCAGATTGCAGGATGAGCATATTCGAGATTGATAATAATTTAAGTTCTATAAATCCTGTGTCTGTTACTTCCTGCCCTACTATAATTCATTATTTATTCATATTTATTTGTTTGAGTAGTTGCTTGAGTGGTTACATTCTAGTGCATCATAGAGCATCTCTATTGTGTGGCTGCTGACAGGCTGTTAGCTGAAGTGTGTATCTCATTGGACAGAACAGGAGGTTGCCTGGTTTGACGTAGTTTAGCCTGCTTAGCTACATTTAGCACTGGATCGAACAGAAATGAGTCGTGCTGCTCTATTTACGAGTATGCAGGAAACAAGTTAGGAACAAAGATAATGATTTAACTGACAAAGTACAAGTTTGGCGCTTCTGGACTGATTATTTGAATCATCAAGGGGGAGATGACTAGTAATACTGTAAAATTTGAAGAAGGTTTAAAGGTGTCAAAGTTTGTATAAAGCCCAGCCCTTTCAAGCATACAAAGCCTCTCATGTAAACATAGCTTTATATGCATGATTTTCAAAAGGAAGCCTGTTCTGTTGGTTGTTGGAGTATTTATCATACCTACTATATCAATCCCATGAGCAGACTTTGGTCAGCTAATCCCACAGTGTCCGGTAACAAATTTAACAATTTGTAGAAAAAAACCTTCAAATTTAATGCTCGCTGACTCCTAGATTAATTACTAACCAATAACGTGTACCAATCTTTGCCAAGGGTGTGGAAGGCAGGAGACCAAAGGTTATCCGCATTGAGTAGACAAGATTTAGAGGGGAGAGGCAAGGAGGGGGAGGACACAGCCATTGGCCTTTTAGTGCAGGAGCTACTAGTTAACTATGTAATATATTACCTTTTGTTAGACCGTGACAGTTCTGTGCTTCAATCACTGTTTCAAATTTGGCTACTGTCAGAAGAATGTCACTGATCATTTAAGATTTTGTGACCTCATCATTATAGGTCGTCAGCTACAGAGCAACGTATCACAAAAAGTCATTCAACAAAAGTCTTTCCTCTTTTTTGCCCATTTCGGTCAGCGCTCCGATCTTCCTCAGTCTTTAATATGTTACCAGGAGTTTCTGCAAAACGCTGTCCTCAGCACACCCTGACCTTTGTCATTTCCTGTGGCCCAAGCTGGTTCTGTTATCTAATCAGGAAAAGATCTGACTCCAAGTGAAGAGGCAGAGAGGCAAGGGAGGTAGTGAGCAAGCAAAAACTGGAATGAGGGACAAACAGATATGGAATTATGATGTATAATTAATCGCTGCAGTCTGTTGATAATTTGGCACCTATACAGCGAAACTTTCAATCATGATACTGTGGTAGAAGTGTTTCCTTCCCTCACTACTTAGTTGTAGATTTACATTTTTAATGGAAGTTCAGCCTTTTTCCAATTTTGCATCTGCTGCACATTCGAGGAATTAAAATGAAAAGAAGGGGACGTGAGCTGGAGGCGCTGTCATTTGTTGTCCAGGTTGAGAACAACCTGTTTTAGGGGAAAGGTTGAAAATCTGCAGTAGCCCAAGCCTGAAGTTGGCCAAATGGTCACTCACCCTCTGGCTGTGTTTAAACATACACTGAATTACTATTGGTTATCAGGATTTTTAACCAATAGTCCATGCTGTCCTATACTAAAACATTTTTTTATTATTAAATATAGTAGGAGTGTTAAATGACAATTTGCATCCCAATGTGTTCCTACATCTATTCTCGGCCAACGATCTGATGATTGATGACAAAAAACTTGAGTTGGTGAAATTTCCACCTGTTCGAATACATTAACCTCATCAGTACAGAAGCAATGTACACGTTTTCTTGCATCTCCATGTCCACAACTCAATTTTAGGACAGCTCTTTAGCAACAACTTATATCATCACCAATTTCTTTTCATAGAATACATATTTAGTATCTTTAATCTTACTTATTGCTTGTTCGTTTCATTTGATTGCCTGTGTTGAACATGTAAACATTAAAATAATTTCACAAATGTGATAATGAAACTTTAGTGTGTCTCCTTATAAACCTCGAGCTGTCTGACGTCTCTTCAAAATGTCTTTATATTGTCTTTCTCACTGTACGTTTACTAACCATGTTATGTAGGCTACATGAAGTGTACTAAAGCTTGTTTATGCTGGCATTATATTTTATATTGTGGATTGATATTACATGTAAAGTGTAACGGGTCAAAGGATGAGACAAATTGAATAATTGAACTGCTTATTACTTGTGATTATGTCCATTAACAGTATTGTTTTTCATTTGCTCTTGCCCTCTTTTCATCCTCCCCCCAACCTCTTCTTCATCCCCTCTTCTCGTTCTTTCATCCTCCACAGTGACAGTTATGCGCGTGTGAGAGCAGTGGTCATGACGCGGGATGACTCCAGCGGTGGGTGGCTTCCCCTGGGGGGTGGAGGCCTTAGCTGTGTCACCGTCTATAAGGTCAACCGGGCAGAGGACACCAACAGCACCCACAGTGGAGGCAGCAGAGGAAGCAGCAGCAACCTCAGCCCTTGTAGTCCCAGTCCAAGCCCCAGCCCCAGTCCTAGTCCTAGTCCCAGTCCTACAGCTGTGGAGTTCCACATTAAGGGCGAGAGGCTCAAAGACAAACTGGTAAGGGCAACCCTTGCAGATACGCTTGGCTGGCTGATTTTTAGATACAGCTGGCTTAATCTGAGTGTAACCCGGCTTTACCTTTAAACTGTCTCAATTCTTCGAGGCATAGATTCAACAAGGTGCTTGAAACATCCCTCTCGGGGTTTGGTACATATTGATATGACAGCATCACACAGTTTCTGCATATTTGTGAGCAGCCCCTTCATGATGTGAACCTACTGTTCCACCTTAGCCAAAGTTGCTCTATTGGATGAATGTGACATGACAAACAGTGCAGTCTGAGTTGATATGAGCTTCTTGTCATGGTGTGTTATGATTTTCAAAGTAGACATTAGAAGATAGGAACATTGTGGTCATAAAGTAATGGACATTGCCAGCAATAATATTCAGGTAGAAAGAGTTGTTAAAATGATGCTCAGTTGGTATTAAGGGGAGTTTGCAAGAACATCTGCAAACTTTCATTGTCCAATTGGTGAGCTCATCTGCATTAAGATACAGTAGATCATCCGAGTCAGAAATACTCAAACAAGCCTACAAAATATTATGACTACTGCACTACTTTCCATTCATGTTTCCCACCCATTTGTACGTACAGTAAATGAATATTCAAATGCATTTTCTATATTCTTGTTCCCTCTATTGTATGTGTGCTGTCTATTTAGTCACTCCTTTTCTTTATTTCACATTCAGTCATACAAAACAGAGATGAAATATTTTCCTCAATGAGATCACCATGAACCCCCTCCTTTCCCAGATCCCCCTTTCTCCGCCACACTCTCACACACTCACACAGGAAGTGGTTGTTTGTCCATGGCACAGGTATCTGAAAATAGGAGCAAACTGCGTGATGCTGTGATGCATGATTACATCATCAGGGAGAGGGGCAGATTACTCAGGAGAGGAGAATGATGGATGCAGGATGTGGGAAATGCACAGAGAGCTTGTAAGGAACGCTAGGATGGAGTAGAGTCTGGAAGTACAGTACTATAAATGTATTGCGATGTTGGTATTGTCATTTTATTTGGATGCAGCTACACACAATGACGGCCTAATTTTAGATCAGTGTACTTTTTCATTCAGTTATTTTGCTGAATTGATTAAACAGAATTGTATAGATGTCTGTTTGGTGTGACATTACATACATAACATGCACAAGTAAATATCGCATTCCTTGCATATTGGCTGGTAAGTTTGCTTCCTCACAATCAGCGTAATAACAGTGAGGCACCAAAAGATCACATTTTGTATGTTGTCATTCTAATCCTTATGGCTTTTGCTGTAGCTGCTGTAAATCTTGTGACCCCCCTTGTCAAACAGCCATGCTGTGTTGTAGATGTAAAACGGATCCAGTAGATGCCCTGGGATAATCCTGGGTCTGTGGTAATGAAAGTGTAAATCTGTGTTTGATGCGCAAGAGTCTGGTAGCTTCAGAAGATTCGACATTAGAGGCTTGGAACAGCGGGCGTCTCAATCACCTTTTTTTTAATCTTTGACTGACAACAATTTGTGTTTTGTGTTTATGGCCTGTTTGTGCGTTGCTATCCAAGCGTGTGTGTGGCACAGGAAAGGGTGTGACAGGAATGCTGTTGTTCAGACAGGGTATAAACATGGCTCAGAGACCCCAAAGACTGTTCTGGGATGTGGTAAAACAACCCGATCACCGCCAAATTCTCCCACCAGTCGCCACAACAAACACCCGGCCATATGTAGGTCTATGAGGATGCCACCCAGTGCCAGGGTGTTGGCATCAACCACAGCTCTGCCGACTGTCTGAGGGCATCAGAGGAAGAGAGACAGAGTGTGTCCAAGAAAAACAACAGCCACAGACAAAACCACGTATGAATATGCTAGCTATACTAGAAACCCATGCTGGGTTTTATTGTTTAAAAACATTACATCAGTGTCTTAATTTCAGCGGTTAATGAATAACATAAACTTGTGTTTGATTAATAATGTTTAACAAGCTATTTGATTTGTTGTCTTGAGGGTTGCGACATCAGTGATTTAATTCAGGACGATGTGGTATAATAGAAATGCATCTGTCCCACCCCGGATAGGAACCGGAACTGGATAGAGGAAAACGGATAAGGGTTTTATACAAAAGATTTCCAGCTGTCAGAAATGAGGAGGTGATTGGGGTGCATAAGCGATGAGTAATCAGGGAGAGAGATGTGTGTAGTCAAAGAGCAGGAAACAGAGGTGGAGCCAGATAGATGGAAGAAGAGAGGTGGAGAGGATCTGTCTATAAGCGCAGTGATGCGGCACAGAGTGTACTGGTGATGACTCAGCTGGCTCTCCATATAGCTACCAATCACTCCTTTTTGTCCCCTCCCTCCTCTCTCTCTCTCTTTTCCTCCGTCACTCTGATTCTCTTAAAAACTACAGATCTAATTGGTTGATGATTACTTACGATACCGGCTCTCGGATTATGACAAATCTCTGGCTAAGCTCTCTGCCACTCCACCTCGCTTCCTGTCTCTCATAGTCTCCATGTCCCTCTGATTGATACAGCTGCAAACGTGGTGTAGTCCAGGCTTACTCAAAATAGCTTTTCCTTTGGGCAAGGACCAGCTCCATTCTCTTGTTTGTTTTGCTGTTAACCTTGTCATTTGCCTCTGTCTTCATCTTTGTCCGCAAAATATAGTTTATTAGCTTAAAGCATCTCAATATCAACCAATGACTCCCATTGACTGGAGGGTTTCACATAATACATCCTCAAAATAATTTTATTCCAAGACAATCACGACTACAATTTATCCACTATTTCAGTTAATAATTATATTTAAATCTTATTATCAGGTTGTAAATCCTTAGCAAGAGCATTGTTCATGGATTGGAACCTGACTCTCTCACTTTGTTTCTCGTGTGCTTGTAAATGTAATCTCTCTCTATCCCCCTCCATTTCCACTCTCACGCTATCTTTTCACTGCTCCCTGCACGTCTCCCCTCCGTGTGTCTCTGTCCCTCTGCTCCCCTAACATCACCAGCCTCCGATCTGTTTCTGTCTCTTTTTCTGTCAGCCTGGCTCCTCCTCCCTTTTCTCTGAGCACAGAGTGGAATGTGGTGTTAAGTGTCGTCCTTCCATGCAACTGTGATACTTCCTCCTCTGTCGGCTTTGCTACACGCTCACCTAACCTGCTCCGGCTCCATTCAGTCTCGCCTTCACAATCAGCCCCAGAGGCACAGACCCCCGCCTTACCACCCCATCCTTACATCCATCCCTCTCTTCTTTCCCTCCACCTCATCCACTGACTTTGAGTTAACACACAGGCTTAACCCTTGCCCCTGCTTTTCTGTGGGAGACATATATGCATAAGGGGCATCTTTCGAATGCAGAAACATTTTGTTGCGGTACAACTAAATATATAAGTGTAACCAGCAGTTCTCACTCAGACTGAAGAGTAGACCTGCGTACTGTGACTGTGTGCTCCCTCTCTAAAACACACATATCACGTATCATCAACCTCTAATACAGCTGCCACGTATCAAGCGCTTACAGAGTGCATGTTGACTGTTGTCCAGATCCAGGGGGAAACGTGCCATCTGCTTTCAGTCGTTTAGTATTGGTTTGTGACCCTTATCCTCTGACAAGGCCTTTGCACCACGAAGATGCACAGTGTAGCACTTGTGTTATTGAGCTTCTCATCACATCGGCTCATGTGCTGCCCTCTCACGCAAATTGACATGCGCATGCTCACACTTTCACACCCCATCAAACCACTCTCATGCACGTTTGTCAAAACCTCAAAGACTGTAATGGCTGTCTCTCATTTCATTTAATCTGCCCTAGAGGAAGGCCAGGAGGCGGCCCAGTAGCCCTGATTAATAATAGGCTTTAAAAATACAGTCTCTCTGCCACTGCCTGGCTCCAAAACACACTCAACCCCCCTTCTTTGACACCACCACTGCTTTCCAACTTTACCATCATCTGTAATGAAACCCCACCATTTTGAATGTGTTTTACAAATTAAGAAAATATAAGAAATTATTGGGTTTTGGAATGTTTTTCCTGTTTCTATTTCGGAGGCGTTGGAGTGCGTTGTGTGCAGTTGCAGGCCACTTCTCTCTTTTTCACTTTCTCATGTTTTGCTGGAATGATTGAATGTGACACATTTAAAGAGCTTAGGGTGAAGACTAAGAGGATTTGCATTTGTGTTCCCCCAATGAGCTCTATCCTTAGACCTTTAAACGATGCATTCTCCTGACTGCACACCAACAAACCATAACTGGACAAATGACAATCTTTCATTTTCTGTCTTTGTTGTATCTTTGGGTTTATAAGGAATGAACCAATTTCTATGACTCGATCTTTAAACGCCAATCAGTGCTAACACACCTTGTTTTACTCTCATTTGTGTGTTTGTTGTCAGGTGGTGCTGGAGTGTGTCCTGCAGAAAGGTCTAATATACAACAAGGTCAATCCCATCTTCCACCACTGGAGGATCAATGACAAGAAGTTTGGACTGACCTTTCAGAGCCCCGCTGATGCCCGTGCCTTTGATCGGGGCATACGCAGAGCCATTGAGGACATAAACCAAGGTGGGCTTATGTGTGTATGTCAGTGCTTGCTCATGTGGGATTTTTTTTTAAAGCTAAGAACAGGTAAAAACAGATAACAAAGCAGGATCTACTCAGCGTAACATCCTTTAACTTAGGCATCAAGCAACCAGCATTGGGTATTGTTTTCATATCAAAAAATCAGAGCAGCCCATAGAATTCTTGCTGTCCTTTTTTTCCCTACTTTCATTCAATCTCAACCCATCACCATAACACAAGGTTTGTTTGGACTTCCCTGCAATAGGTTGCAGTATAAGAGTGCATGCACCAAATATCTTAAGAATAATCTGTATGTAAGTCTATGAAGGTGGCATGTATTCTGTAAGCAGGTGTCTACAGCCTGTATTCCTGTTTGTTTGTTGTTGGTTTGTAGTGGCTGATCTGGCATCTTTTCTGAGAGATGCACAGTGTTGATTAGTGATTGATGACTTCTCCACTGCTACCTGCTCACTCACCGAAGCATGACCCTTTCTGCATTGTCTTATCAGTGCCAGCTGCCCAGATGTTCTTCCTGTAGAGACTATCCGGGTAGCACTGTGCTCATACAGGAAGTGATATAGGCCAGAGTGAGAAGGGAGAGGTGGTAAGAAAGGACCTGAAACTCCAAAGAGTGGGTGGCCTGCTGACATGGGGGTTTTATTCAGAAGATGCTAGAACCGGTTGGGCTTTTGTGCCTTTTAAGGCTTGTGAAGTAAGTCTGAGGACTGGCTATCCTTAACAAAATCTACTGTTTGGTCTGTCTTGTGTACAGTGTGAAATACATACAGGTTTATGCTAAACTAGATATTACACTTGGGTGGAGTCGACTCTGAATTAGCCGCTTTGGGTCCTGATAAGCATTATTTTTTAGTTCAGTGCCAGAGGTTGCAAAGTCATCCAATTAGCAGGGGAATTGCCAGCTCAGCAATCTGCCACAAAGCCCCATGTTACACAAGAGGCTAGCTTTCTGGCTAGGGAGCTATAATCTCCTTTACTCTCTAGACCTGGGAACACTGGGGAGTTTAACACATGTAGATAACAAGGCAATTCAAAGTACTTTATATACATTAAAGCATGTTTAGTTGGCGAGAAGCATATGACAGCAGAACATACAGTAAAGGTTTATCACTGCTGGGCATCAGTAGCTTCTCGCTCATAATCCTTCATCTTGCAGTTAAACTTCCTGGGCATAAGTCCACACAAAGTCTAGTTAAAAGTTAATCATGGGAAACAAGTGGTGTTGCCAATAGATTTGATGCTCAATTTCAAATTGAGACAAAGAATTATGTGTTGCTTTAATATAACACTTTGTTAATGAGAGGACGACAATGTACAATTGGAAGCTGTTAGCTGGCTGACAAACCCTGAATGCTGCATTCGTCCATAAGTGTTATCAAGACGGTGGTTATCAACATGTTAAATCCACCCAGGTTTTTTCACTCTAGCTACAAGCGAGTTCAAGGGTTGTTATTTGCACAAACTGACCATTCAAAAACATGGTGAGGTCTAAAGCTGTTTATTTGACTCAAGAACAAACTATAATCCTTAACAAAGCAACCAAACCCGGATGGGAAAGCTGGCGAAAAAAGTGACGAAATGTGAATGCGCAAGTTGCATGTATCATGAGGTCTTCCAAGAATGGTAATGTTGTATGTCAGTAGATGGTGCTTTCTGATCTCTTAGCTCGAACACAACGTGCTCCACAAGAGGTTAGGTGAGAATCATTGGTTTCCATGACAATGTGCACCGCTGAAAAACGTCTGTGACACTGAAAACTCTGGGTTAAACCTGAAGTTACCTCGCTAACCTGCAAATCCTGCTTCTCAAAACAGGCCCCGGATCTGCTTGCAATGACCATGTTGTTCTCAGCTATAAACATTTCAAGACCTTTAACATTAAGTCTGCATTAACATTAGGTTTTACATTGGTTCCACTGCTTACATCCTCTCAAATGTGAGTATTTGCTTTTTTTAACTCCTTTATTGTGGTAAAATGAATATTTTTAGAGTTTGGTCTGCTGATTGAACAAAAAGAGAATTACTATTTACTGACATTTTATACATCAAAACAATTGAGAAAATGATCAGTAATGAAAATAATATTTGCAAGCCTAGTTCACGTAAGTGGATGCTCTGTGGAAAAGGTTTAACATCTCTCTTATACAGCTGAGTCTCCTTGTAAATGCTTCAACTCTGTGAATGTCAGCTACAGCAGGTGATGGTGAGTTTCAACTCCCCAGTGCTTGCACACACTCTCTCTCTCCCTCCCTCGTCGTCCTGTCCTCCCTCTGTTCTCCTTTCTCTCCTGGCATCTTCTGTATTCTGTCAGTGTTGTGTAATGCCTCTCCTCAGCACAGACAGACAGGTTCTTCTGTATTCCTGTTGCATAGTTCTGTTGCTGACTGCTATGTGAATGTGTGTGGGGAGAAAAGCGAGAGAGAATATGTTTTGCCAGGGTGTATGTGTGTGCACGTGTGTGTATCAGTCTTGCAGTCCTCTGTTGCCATGGCAATGCTGGGCACATGGCTCAGGCAGCTTCGCGGCCCAGCACTGCCAGAGTCGTGCTGCAGAAAGCCTCTTTCTCACAGTTGTGAAGGAATACATACATATACACACACACAAACGCACACGCACACAAACACCTTTCTTCCAGTGATTCAGAGACTGACTGATGGATAGACTGTCACAAGTCCACGTATATCTTCTGTTCACTTTATGGTAGAGACGTCACTGCCTTGTAGTGCTGCATTTCCTCAATGAGTGCAGACAGGCTGACTGATGCCTCCGAGCCTCAAATGAAGCCTTTAATTAAGTTACCTTAAGTTTTAAAAAGAACCTCCTCCTGATTCCCCCAGGTACAAACAGTCTCCCCTTCATCCCAGTGGAAATGGTTTAATTGCTGTTTTTCTACAACGTTGCCACGACCCTCACCGCAACCATTTCTCCTGTTTAAGTTTCTTAAACACTGTATTCTATTTATCATGAATATGTTGGCTGCTGCTTGAAAGGGAAGGTTTTCTTTTATCAGACCCAGTAGTGTTTTATGTTATATAATGTTGGATGAAACTACAGCATTAGTTATACACCTGTACCTGTAAAGTTCATTATTCTAAATAATGATGTTTTTTTTTTTGGAGCCAAACATGTGATGCCTAGCTAACATATGACGTGTTGACAATAGTTTTAATATTGACATTGTCACTTTGTTGTTGGACTTCATTATATCTCAGATTATTTATGACACAGGAGAGAAAATAGAAGAAAATTTGAGCTGGATAAATGATGAGACCAAGAATGTATGAGAGTAACAAATGATCTCTGTGTTACGCAAACGACAACACTTGGAGCGACATTATTGCAATGCTTTTTGATTCAACTCATAGCTTAAACACTGAATAATACAGTAACAGTCCGAATAAATCAATGGATATGCTGCTCCCCATGTAAAAATGTCACTTTGAGTTTAATATATCTTTACTTTATGTCAAAACATCCTTGACATTAGTGTTTGTCTTTGCTAGCTTTGCCTCAGGCCAACCACACAGGCAGTTCATTCTCCGAGGTAATGAAAAGCTGCGACATGGTTTGTGATACCTGAAACATAATCTCTGACTCCAGCATCTGCAGACGATGCGTTTTGGATGCCGAAGCGACACATGACGTTTTAGCCGAGGTCGGGGTTGTATTATTCGAGACATGCATATTTCATTATCTTTTGTGTGCCCCACTGACACAAAGCAGCTTTCATTTCCCCATTTGGCGACAGTCGGAGGAAAGCAGAAGTCTTGTCTTCTTCTGGCTCGACAACAATCAGCGTTATAAACCTGTTGTCTTAAAATTGCTAAATAAGGAGGGCATTAAGCATTGACAATGAAAACTATTTAAATTCAGTATAAACTAACAAATAATAGAAATATGTTGGTTGCTTGTATTTGCATGCAAGTTAATACATTTAAGTTTGTGTCTAGAACAGGATATCACCAGGTTTCCATGAGGTTCCACCCTCCAGTGATGCATTCCAATAGTACGAATACATGTGGTCAGGTTTAGTTGTACGATATAAGGCACATACAGTGTGTCACAGAGCTCAGCACACCACATATCACATTATTGTTCTAAGCTTGTTGCGGCTTATTCAATATATGTATGCTGTTCAGGCGTAGGTGCATGAATGACTAAGTCAGCACTGTAACTTTTGTCTTCTATGTCCTGCAGGTTGTCGGTCGTTTGGGGAAGGAGATTCTCCCGAGGATGGACTTCCGGTAAGTGAGATCTAACAGCTTAGGAAGAAAAAGTGTTTTGTGTGTGTGTGTGTATGTGCACAGGTTTTTCATGATGACGTTAGGAGTGCAGTCTTTATTTATATTTATTTATTGAAGGCTCAAGCAACTTTAACAATACATTTTTACCAGAAAGTAAAATCAAACTCTCAAAACAATGTAATTACATAAAGGATGATATTTATCACTCAGCTCTTCCACTAAGCTGGTCATAGCTTGACCATATGTTTGAGCACTGATGTGTCCCGGCACCTTTGCCTGACACTTTGACTTTGTTTTTTGATTGTTGTTTTTGGGGATTTACAGGTGTTCAACCAGTGCAAGCCAGCCCCTGAGGTGTAGCTGGGTGTTGGCCAGCGAATGTGCTAGAGAAAGCTTAGCTGTCTCCGTCGTTGGTAGCTGTCACTCTTTTTACAATTGACTCCGAAATCATAACCGCCGCCTCGGGAGCTCGTTGTTCAAAGACGGCTTTGTGAATGTGCTCTGTGATTTCAGTGTTATCCAACCCGCCTGTTTCCGGCATGTCGCATTCTTTTGACCATCGACTTGTGTGAATAAGAATGCCAGTGTTCTCTTTGGCAGGGTCAGGCCTCAAGTCTACACGCCCATGTTCATTTGTTTTAGATATCAGGCCTGTAACAGGAACGTCAGTCACCTGTTCTGCTTCTGATTGCAAAGACATGGGGAGGAAGGGCAGTATGTCTTAATTCATACGCACACTAAGTGTAAGAAATTTTGCAATCTAATACAATACTTCAGGAATGCATATTCAAACGCATATTAATTGCTGTTGACGCTGTTTATTTAACTTTGTCCACCTCACAATCTTCAATAGTCAGGCATCCATCTAAATGAATCTAAAATGTGAACCACATTTTCAAAAACACAAACAAAGCTGGTGAGCAGTAATACAAATCCTTTGAGTTAGATAGGTTGGAAATCCCTGAATGGTGCTAATTCTCCAGTCAGGGGCCATTACACCCCCGCAGAAGAAGAGGAGGCAACAAGGGGAGTTTTAGCTTTGCTCCCCAAATACTTAATGTTTCCCGTTCATGTCGTTGCAACATGAACGAGAAACAACTTCTCCCCTGGCTTCTCAGTATTTGCAACTGTTTGTCAAAGCCTTGCTATCTGGGGATATCAGTGGAGTCGGTGCCAGTGGATACAGCTTCTCTTTATGAATGGAAACAGCTGATCAGCCATGTGATTTCAAAGTTCGCTACATAAGAATTTATTAGTTTCCTTTTTCAAAAAAGACAATAAACCCTTCATTCATCATGAGCGCTCCTCAATGGAAACTTGTTGACTGACCAAAGGTACATGTTGAACTAAAACAGTAGTCGCTTTTTAAAGCCTCCCCTCCTCAAATGCTGCACATTTGATAGAGAAACTCAGACATCCGTCAAGATGAGAACACATTGAGGTGAGGCGTGTTTTAAGTATTTATTGCAGGGCTTTGGTTTTACATTGCATGGTGTATTTTATTTTTGGCATCCTACTCCACCTGCCATGACTTGGTAGATTTTAGGTGCGAGTTCACTGCCTTTACCACGGGCTTGTCATCACTCTTGACCTCCCAAAGTATCTGTCGCCCTGAATGAGCAGTGAAGGAGGGAGCTGCGTTCCTGTTCCTGTGGTGAAGTTCCTCTTTCAGGGATCAGCCCGAACATACAGGAAATCCAATGGCACCGCTGTTGCTAGGCAGCAGGGGGGGGGTTGCAGCGGGAGGGGGGGACGGAACGGGGTGTTCACAGGGTTCAGTGAGTGAGCCACCGAGGGTGTCACCATGGTGATTTGGCATCTGAATGTTGCGGTCGGAGACCTGGGCTACAGAGAAAGAGAAGTGAACCAGCAGCAAGTGCTGCAGCCAGAGAACTATCAAATACCACCACACCACAAGGTGCAACGTTAGCTGCATTGTGTTACACTCCATCGTGGTCCCATGAAACACCACGGCTTCATCACATGGGAGGTCACCATCAGTGTCTGTGCAGTGATAAGACTCATCTTAGAAAATCTCTGTGTATTTTCTCCAATGAAATTCATGTTAGCCTTGCAATGTAACAAGAATTTGACTGATGCACTTGTGTGAGTGCTTGTGCTAGGACTAGTGTATGTGTCACTGTACATGCGTTCATGACTGTCTTCTCCACCCACATCCTGTCCACTGAGGTTCAGCACCCACTTGTAAGCCCTTCACAAGCAAACCACATTCTTCCTCTCACTCAGAAAAAGACACAGCACGTACACTGTATGCACATGCAACATAGTTCATTCAGGTGGGGGACGCAGTCGCTCAACACTCTACTCAGCTGTGATGACCAAGAATGATATGGTACCTCTCCTCTTTTTTTAAATGCCACAAAAAACATCTGCATCTACTTCCCTAGCAGGAAGTGGTCTCTTATCAGTTCAGTACACAGCGGTTTTGTTCGCAAGATGATTGTTACAGCCTGACTCAAAGACCAGAAACATTCAGACTGGTTTGTTGTGTCTTGACTATCCTCCACATTGCACCTTTGAGCCAGGATGAAGAGTGCTTTAAAAGAATGGTTTTACATTTTGGTAAATATATTTAGTAATTATATAGCTGGATGAGAAGATTGATTCCACTATTCTGTATGCTAACAAGGAACAAGCTGCGGTCATTTAGCTTAGCTTAGCACGACGAGGGAACATAGGTGAACAGCTATCCGGACACCATCCAAAGGCTTTTTTCCAAATCTCACCAATGAACATATGATTGCTTTATTTGAATCCTTAGAAAAGTTCCAAATTACTCAACGTTACTTGCTGTAAACGAAGAGGCTGATTACCAAATATGCATTCCAAGCTGCTCCAATCGTATGTTACAGTTATAAACACTACCAGTGAATGAATCAAGTTTTACTTCAGTTTATATATAAATCCATATATATAATATATATATTGACAGCATTGCAGTGAACCTGGACGAACACTTCAAGAGAGATGAGACGTGTTACCAGATGTCACAAGACTGTTAAGCTGCCACAGAGGCACACCTCGAAGAAAGTTAATTTCCTTCAATCTGTCTGTCTTAGAAATGAATTTTAGTGTCAGAATGTTTGGCAAATATCTGGCTTGTGTAAAATAGGTCCAATATTTACTTGAATAATGTCGGTTGTGCTCATATTCACTTCTCCAATAAGAGCGAATAGACTCAGGACTTGCAGCTAGACGCCTAAAGGACAGTGGCGAAACCCACGAGACATAGATACAGGAAATGACTCCTCAGTGGGGTGTCTTGTTTCTGCATCCATGCTGTTTGCTATAAACTATTTCTTAACTGGTCAAATTGAAAATAAGCATATTTCCCAAACTTTCAGACTAGATCTTCAAGGGATACTCGGGGACTAGAGGTTGTCTACATGTGTTTTTTCTAACAAGACTCAGAGATAAGTAATCAAAGTTTAAGGTGTGTGAGAAACACGAATATCAGCAGAAAACTGTTTGGTGTTCATGATCACAAGTCTAAATATATTCATGGTGTTTCCTCTTTTCTTTACAATCATTGAAGAAACCTGCACACTTGAACTCCTATGCAAGTAAGTATGTGGGCAGAACCCAGTCTTCCCTGTGCTGAGCCCCTGTGCCTTTGAGGGCGGAAGTGCATGGATCCTGATGTTGGTGAGGGGCCAGGTTGCCCCTGGCTCCCACCCCCTCCATCCCTCTCCTCCTCTCTTCTCTTTCCTCCCTTGCCCAGCCACATCTCTAGGGTCAGATCAGCTCCAGATTGGCCCCCACGCATGCCTTTGAATGGCGGGGCTTAGGCGAGCGCTTTAAAAGGAAGCCCAAGTCTGTTTCCCATTTTGACCCCCCCGCCAACACCACCACCACCACCACCACCACCTCCTCTCCTCTCCACCCATTGCTCCTTTCTGTCTTTCTCTCACATACACACACAGCTGTCATCTGGCTTTTTAAGTTCTGTGCTGCATTTCTCCAGCTGGAGCTGGTTTATGACATTCCCTCGGCAGACTCTTTGGCCTCTCGCTCTCTTTCTGTTTTACACACACGTACTCATGAATGCAACACAAACTAGTTTTTTCCCTGTTCTGCTATTTCTCTTCTCTCCGTCCACTGTCTCCTATCATATTCCTCACATTCCCCTGCAGACAATGTGGATGTGTGTTACACCACTTATTATGTTTGCAGGCAAAGAAGGAGCAAAGTCACACACACACTCATACATACACCATGTGTTAGCAGTCCGAGGGGAAGGGGGGGGGGAGTCAAAGGAAGCATCTCTTAGCAACCACAGGACAGTAATTACTGTAGCAGCAGCTGGGAGCAAACCAGATTTCCGCTGTGCGTTAAAGCACTGGCGTGGGCTACTTTACACACGGCACTGACTAACCAGAGCCAGCAGCCTCCTCCACACGCAATGCAGAGAGAGGGAGAGAAAGAGGGTGGGAGAAAGAGAAGAGAAGAGGACTAACCCTGCCTTGATGAGGTCGGAGTGTGTGTGGGAAAGAGGGACGGCTTGCCAGTGTGAACAAGGCTTGAATACGGGTGGACCAGGGTTGAACTTGTACACGTGAAGGTGTCTCCACTTGTCTCCTTGTTTGTGTTTATCTGAGTGGAACTTGAAGAGAGGAGTAACTTTGAAAACCTTTTGTTTTGTTCATTTGGATCATTTTGTGGCACTTAATGACCACATTGACAAAGATGACACTTAGCATGTATTGACATTTAGGTGCCTTTTGAAATGACTCAATACTAATTCCTGTTTTCATTTCATTTGCATATAAATAATGTGGTGTTTGGTGCAGGGACGAGCTGGGATTTGTTCAGATGGTTGTGCTGACATAATGTTTGATCTAAAATAACATTACAGGGCTCTTGATGTAATAACTGACTATCCTCCCCCATCTCTCATCACCTCTGCATGCATGAATCATGAAATCGCCACACTTTTGTTGCCACGAGTGCTGAAGTTTTGCACTATTTCTATTGGAGCTATAAGCATTTATTTCATTTCTGTGGACGTGTAGAAATGTCAATATTTGCCGTACATGTAAAACTGTATTTGATGCCGTCTGTGGCATTCACAAGATGTTATTTATAGACATTTTATCCTGATTGATGTCAACAGTGAGCTTCCCTCGTGTACTTATGAGATTGTTTGGCATGAGATGGATGGAATATTCTCTTTTACGGTTTCCAACATTTCTCTCCTTTTTTTATTTGATGTTTAAAGTGCTTCTATTTTCAGGCCCATGTTTGTAGATTTTGCATCAGTTGAAATGTTTGTGGGAACACATGCAAGGCTGATGGGAACTCTGAGTTCTTATCAGAAGGGCCTTTAGTCACCACTAAGGGTAGGCACAGGATGCCCCCTGGTGGCTACAGGTGGCGGTGTTACAGCCTGCACACACTGAGCCAAAGGAGCCCTTTGATTCTGGGGGAGATTTGTTAAACATAGGATAAAAGCTTATATATATATTGGCCTTGGCAGAGGTATAGAGTGCTCCTCTAGATTTAAGTGATTGTGGACATGTGGTTGGACTGAGTAGCAAAAGAACACAAAATAACATTCATCAAAACTGAGTCCATCATTTCTTTTCCCCTTTATACCAACTGACTTGTCTCAGCAAACAAACGTTTCATGTTTCTAGTTTGACTGTCTTTTGTTTGACTTGTTGATTTACTGAGGAATTCTGTCCATCACATTGAAGATGGCGACTTTATGACGTAAAACCTTCCGTCTTTGAATAATCACTAACCAACATCTCTGTCTTTCTCCAGGTGTGTGATGATCCTCCTTCTATCTGTACCCCAATGAAAGAGCCCTTCTCTCCCCTGAACAATGTCGTCTCCACCGAGCCATTCAGGGGCTGCTACGTACGCGCCCAGCTCTTCGATGAGTTCCCCTCAAGCAACCGTCGCTACCTGCCTCCACAGGTCTGCTTCTTAAATCTCATCAGCTCAGCCAAATCTGAATTATGTTCCTGAAACAAGTCATGATTCTTGTTTTAATGTAGTCATCAATGCTAGCCTTAAACTTGTGAGTTTGATTCCTATATTTACAACAATTTATTGTATTGAGTTATCTGACTCGTTTTCTCCCTCTTGAAGGTCTCGTTTAAATCGACTCGTCATGTCAGCTTTCACGTGGATGAGGAGGAGATCGTTCGCATCAACCCACGCAAAGACGTGCTCATCCGTGGCTATGAGGACTACCGCCACCCTGTCATGTGGAAACAGGAGTCTGACCGCGAGGACATGGACTTCCCCACCTCCTTCCACAAACTGGACAGTAAGAAGTGCGAGTACCTCTTCCCCGATGGCCCGGGTGGGGACTCCCACTCTGGCCCTGGTATGGGCATTGGAACAGGTATGGGGCTCGGTCTGGGCAAGGACACAGCCATTAAGACTCAGCCCTCCCCCCTGCTGAAGTCTAAGAAGGGCCGGCGGCGGCGAGAGGATGGCGAGCGTTCGCGGTGCATCTACTGTCGGGAAATGTTCAATCACGAAGACAACTGGCGAGGGCAGTGCCAAGACGCCCCTGACCCGATCAAGCAATGCATCTACAAAGTCAGCTGCATGCTGTGTGCCGAGAGCATGCTGTACCACTGCATGTCTGACTCCGAGGGCGACTTTTCAGACCCCTGCTCATGTGACACATCTGACGAGCAGTTCTGCCTACGCTGGCTAGCCCTGGTGGCGCTGTCCTTCATTGCACCCTGCATGTGTTGCTACCTGCCTCTGCGCGCCTGCCACCACTGTGGCGAGGCCTGCCGCTGCTGTGGAGGCAAGCACAAGGCCGCAGGGTGACCTGACGCCAGACACTGGGACACCCTCAAAGCTAGCTAAAAGCGGAAAATTAAAAGCCGGCATCCTTTTTTCATTCCCCTCTCAGACGGGGTGATGTTGTTGATCCCCAGCTCTGAGGGCTTTTGGAGATTTCAGTTTGTGTTTGTCGCCGACAAGCAGCAGCGGAGGACAAACCATATGCTTTGTGGGGGCTCTGAGCATCAAGCTAAGTCCAGGAGCTCAATCTGACGAGGAGAGGAGAAGATGACGTCAAGATTAACAGACTCGGAGATGTTACTAAACACACCTGTACAACACACACACACGCACACACGCACACACATCTCTCACATTCACACTCATGCATTGACAAAGCCAGGCCACAAATGTCAGAACTCTACTACAAGTAATGTGTAACTTTATGAAGGAAAATCGTCTTTTGTACAGAGCAACAGGTTAATGACAAAAAAAGAAAACAAAACTATTCAGAAAAACTACTTGCTGTTTGAGTATGCTAAAAGGGATATGTTCTTGCTTTTTTGTGAATTTGCAGTTGGGTAACAGTGGCCTTTCCTTCACGGCTTAAACATTTGCTGACAATGTAATTACTAGACAGAGAAACGTGCACTAGAAATGGTATTTTCCACAGAGTAAAGTAATACCCAAATTATGCGGTGCGTTAGCCACCGTATGTAAAGCCGGTTTAACATTTGAGAGATGTTTCTGTGGTGGATGTATGGCAAATTTATTCCTGGTTTTCCTTTCAATCGAATGTTAAACTCAAAAGAATAACAACTTGTTTTTGAGGGTACAGCTCCGACATTCATTATAACATCTGAATAATTATTTTGCCTTGCATAGGTGATTTATACCATTTGATTGCATTCCAAAATAAAGGGACTGATTCCATTACTAGAAGGGAAAATGGTGATGACTTTACCATACTGACTTTCCCCCAAAATGTTTTGTTTTTTCAAATCACATAAAATAGCATCAGAACCTCTTGAACCATTTAAATTGAAACAAATACATGGCAATTTGATTTTCTTCAGTGACTAGTAGTGAAATTAGTGTTTTGTTTTTGTTCCTGCTCATTTTCTGATTATTTTAAAAGCAAAGGCTGAAATTTTGCTCAACCAGCAAGTTTTGTTTTGGTGAGTAAGGAGTTGCAGTGCTCTTTGGTTAAATGATGAGGCACTTAAATTAGGCTATTCTTTGATGGAGAATCCCTCAGACTTTTGGAAAAAGTCTTTTCTTTCAAGCACTGATCTCCAAGCTTTGGTTGCAGCACCCTCTCCAAAGTTCCATGTTTGTCCCACAATCAGTTTATTTTTCATTTTGTTCTGTATATTTTCCCTCTCACATCCTGTCTAAAGTGAGTCCACTCCTCCATGTGTCTTCATTTAGCAAGCCCTGAATGAATGTGCGCATTGTTTCGGGAATGCTGAGTATCTTAGCCATTGAAAAGCATACAGATGTTGTGTATGTCTGTGTGTGTGTGCATGTGTGTGTGGGCGCATAGGCCTTCATGTGCATTGGCGATTCGCTGTCACGTAACGTCACAACTGACGGTGTGAGTAAGGCTTTGACATTGTGACATTACTGACCAGTATCCTGTTTCCCATAGCATCTTGGCATCTGTGTGTCCTGGCTCCAGGGTCAACAGAGAAACGAGAAGTTTGACAGATATGCTTATCTGCTTTCTTTCTGGTAGTTAGATGACTAAGTCAAGTTCATGTTCATATGAGTTCGGTGTTCCAAATTAACTTTTTGACTCACCTGCCAAAGGGATCGGTAGATCAACCAGTCTAGTATATTTTTATCAGACAAAACGGTAAATTTTCTAAAGCTAATATGTCGTGCCGATTACAAACTAGAAGAAGAGCCCAGAATTGAATTTGAAGCAAAATTGTATGAATGTAATACCTACTTAAGTAACTTGCAGTAGACTGGTGGCAAGTTAAAGTTCACAGGAAAGAGGAAATGCTGAGTAACTGACATCCTGTAAACAAGGAGGTTATGAGACGGTCAGTGGTCGGAGCTAATTCACCTCAGAACGTCTTCAGCGCTCCTATAGTTTCGGTGCATTGTTTAGAGTCTCATAAAAACTGTACAGGGACAAACATGAGTGATTTCCTCCAAGCCATCACACCAGATATTTGACTGTGTGTATGAACACATTAAACCTCTTAATTACCTGATCCGGACAACAGCTGGATTTGTGAAAAATTACTAACTTCTGCTCCAGTATTTGTGGATTCAAATAATGATATAAGACACTAATTGATCAACTTTCTCATCAGAAGAACAGAAGAAAGCAAATAAGCATCTTCCTCAGAAGAGCACCTCCTCTTTTCGTGGATGTCGTGGAACCAGGAACTACACAGACTGTAAGCCAGAGTTGAGCTGTGTGTGAAACCCATTTCCCACCTGAACGAGCAGAACATTACAGAGTTGTGTGTCCTGCTCACTAAAATGATTCACTATTCTCGATTAGATTAGAACAAACTCCCCACAGGAATGACGGTTCATTCCGGACGTCTGGCTGCAATAACTGAAATGCTCCCTTACTAGTACATGAGCATGTTTTAAATAAATGCTAATTGTAATACACCTCAGTTTACATCAGCAGATTTGGTACAATTTCCATGTGCTGTTGCTAACATATATGCATATGTATCACCTCCTGTCACTCCTGGTTGAAATGACGTAGTGGCACTTCAGTTTTATTAAGATATGACTGGATTACAGGAGGAAACATTTCTTTTCCTAACTCCACCCTGACGGCCCAGTGGCACCAAACCTTTACTTTCTATGCAAACATGGGAAAACACATTGACCTCTCTGCAGACCGAGTCAGTGACGGGACAGGACACTTTATAGGTAGACGACCAACCCCTGGTACCAAACTCCAAACACCTGTAAATACTTAACACTGTATTTAAGTACTGATGATAATCCCAGCGTATTTTGTCTTTGAGATTTTAAAGATAGAGCTGTATTTATCGTTGCTGTCAGCATATACTGTAGCTTCAATTGACAGCATTCTGTACATAGGTCACCTTTTAGTATTATTTCACATTGAAAAGTAGAGGGCGTTTGTGATGGGAATGACTATTGAGCTTTTAATAGAGTTTCTCTCTAGTTATGTGCGGTAGGAGGGAAGGATAGAACTAACACGGTACAGTAGTGGCAGTCCACTTGTTTCAAAAAATTTGATATATAAATATATATACATACATGCATATAAGGCTGCTAGATACAATCACTAATTTTATTGTGCTGACAGAGGAAATTAGCTATGAACGACTGTTAAACCCTAATTCTCCAACAGCATATAACCATGACGGTGAGTTTTTAAATGTTTGCGCTGTGTGATGAGGTGGAAACTTCTGTGTGTGTGAGTGTGGATGCGAGAGTGTATCTATATATGTGCGTTCTTGTGTGCCCACAAACGTGTGTACCGTACGTGTGTTAGTTTCCAGCGTGCTGGCGTGTGCGTGTGGTGTTTAACCAAATGTTTGGTTGGTTGTCATATCCTCCCATTGGAATTGGATTGCCCTGCATTATTGCAAGCTGAACCAAGGTTTGATGAACCTGATTAAAACTTGCTGGCTGAGAAGCAAAATGTAGGACGTGCATTTATACAAAGTGTAGAGAATGCTGAAATAACACTTCTCATTCTGCATTAACCAGCACAGTGCAACTTCCTGTCATGTACTGTATTATATATGCAACATGTGTCTGTCCGCTTTAATATATATATTTTTTGATCTGCATTATATAAGACTTCAGTTTTAACCACTTTGCTGCTAGTCTTTTATCCTCTTTCGATCTTGGAAATTGTGCATAACTTTGGGAATGCATACAAATGTACATTCTTGACATTGTGTAGATTTAAAAACAAAAAAAAGAAGAAAAAAGCTATATAAACCTGTTTCTCTTCAGTGTATTGTTTAAAAAAAGTTTACTTTTCACAGAAGTTGAGTGTTTTTGTTTCAATTCTCCAATGCTTTGGTGCACTGATAATACTCTATGTAAGCTTTTTTCATCTTACAGCGCTTGATGTAACATTTATGTGATTAGTTCTAAATAGTGGAAGACATTTGTGTTTTGAAACTTGCAGTATAAATGGTACTACTCTTAACTATTCTGTAAACACTGCCTGTTTTTCTTTCTTTCTCTTCTTACGTTCACTCTGTGCATATTTCTTTCCTGTGCATCCTTTTTTTTTCTTTGAGTTTCTTAGTGCCATCAACTCTCACATCCCGACAACCTCAAAAAAGTGCCTCACGACCATCCTAGTTTCCATCTTACAACTTAACATCTCTCGTTCTGGTTCTATTGGTTTCTACACTTGTAGGTATTTCTTATCATGGTTCGAGAATACCAAGTATATGATGTAAAATTTATAGTCCCAATAACTCATGTCATAGTTGTATTTTCTTTATACAGATGTAGCTTGTTACTTTTCATAAATATATAATGTAAATATGCATACATATGTTTGTAACTGTTTTTATGTTACATCATACACTTGTAATTTGACATATCAAATAACATTATCATAATAAAATGGTGAGTTTTAATCTTTTGCTGCGTCTACGTCATTGTGTTTCTTTGAATCCATCGGTGTGTGTAGCAGGAACTGGAAACAGCAGCTGGAAGATGTGGATGTGAGACGTTCTACAAGTGCATGTGCTGTTGTTGAATGTGACTGTGGAATATATAAGTCATCTACTTCTTCATTAGTAAATTAAAGTTGAACTATCAAAAATTAATCTCTGGTTAAAAAAAAAAAATAATAGTAGTGCATTTTAATTATTGATATACCATTACTGATGTTTGTATATCTGCACATCTGAGATTAACCAGAACCAGCTCTAGTTCATTTGGTAAATGTTCAAAAATGTTACATTTTTGCTAGTTTGGGTTCAAATCCACATGTGAAATATTTTCTTGTTTTGTACAGAAAATACCGACCACAACACATTTGAGTATTTTTCATTCAAAATCAGAATTGGAGTCCAACTTGAATGAATTTGACATCATAGCCTTGTGGTCCAACGACGGGATGGAATCAACGTTGGGATTAGTGACGTCATGCAGAGCCATCAACGCTTCCGAAATATTCTGGATGAGAGAGGCTAGAGTGATGACGTCACAGCTAGAGTGAATCACGCGCACATAGCCGGGTTTCCGGATGTGTGCGCGTGTATGTAGTCCTGCATTTCAGCTGTTAACCCGCCGTATTAGCCGTTACTTCAATAATAATATTAATTAACTTGACTTTTCCTCTCCTTCCACATACTGTCCTCGACACAAACCATGTCGATATCAAGATGTTCAGCTATTTAATCAATTTGTAATGTTTCCTTCATGCATTTTGCTGCTAACTTTTTAAATTCGTCAGCTTTCTTCAACGTATTTGTACATTCAGCTCTTCAACTTTTGATTCTGCTTTGCAATTGACTTTAGCTATTTTCAGAATGACTTCAGTAATCTTTTTTCAACTTCCAGCATTCACATTGCAATTTCTTCCGAAATAGCCTTTTTTAGTTATATCCATGTTGCTGTTTTTACATTTTTCCTCTTAGCGGAACGAATGTTGCGGATCGGAAGAGGTATTTTCCTTCCGGACCACGTACGTAACCGGGAAAATACACAGGCATGATGTCGCCGCTTGAATCAATGGATGTTAAAGCCTCTTCTTTTTAAAACGAAACTGTCGCACCCGGGACGTCGTCATGTTTTAAGTACCTAACCAAACAAACATATTTAGCGATGGAGTTTGACCTTTTAGATTCTTTGGAGCAACTTGGGTGAGCTTACTCTGTTAGCATGCTACGTGTGTGGCGTTGCATTGTTTCTCATCCACCGTTACGTGTCTTTAAATGATTACTACACTGTCGGTAAGCTGTTTACATCTCGATGTTTGTTTTGTCGCAGCTATGACGGCCCCCTTATGGAGGAGGAGGCGCTGCTCGGAGCGGCAAAGGCAGGCCTGTCCTCACCGGAGTATGTGGACCTGTGCAGATGGCTGGTGTGCAGGTTAAAACCGCTGTGTGACCTGGAAGAGGACGTCACGTCCGGTCCAGGTGAGACAGACCTCCCACATGAGTAAGGAGAGAGGATGTAGCAGCTAGTATATTGAACCTGTGTGTCCCTCCAGAGGACTTGGACAGTCTTCAGGTGGACATGAGCGGTCTGCTGAAGGAGCTGCGCTGCCCTTATGATGTCTCAGGGATCCTCAAGGGAAATGCAAAAGATCATCTCAAGTTCCTCTGTATGTCATGAATCGTTCTCAGTCCAACTTATTATGCTACGAGGTGTGTAAATCACTTTATAGTAAGCTTTGTCTGTTTTTGTTAGTGTTTCTAAGCTCAGAGCTTCAGGCAGCTCACATCATGAGGAACCGACAAGTCTCTGACAAGCAACAGGACAAGAGTTCGGAGTATCAGGAGCTCTTGAAAATCTGTGAAACACTGAACTTAGCAGAGCCTGGAGGAGAAGATGCAGCAGACATATTCTCTGAAATACAAAACAAGGTGCGGTTATTCAATGATGCACAGGGTATATTTAAATCCAGTGTAAGTGTGTGTGTGCTCTTTTGAATCTTTCTTGGTTTTGTGCTAATGCGGTGTGTCATTATAGGTTGATGAAATTCTTAAAGAACTTCCGAATGGCTCCGTTGGACACCCGGTGCTGAAGAAGCCCCTCAGCAGTGAACATTGGGTATTTGCATGCCAGTGGTCAGCTTAGTTTCTTTCCTATGAATATTATAGTTTGAATTGAACTTCTTTAATCCTCTTTCTGTCTCCACAGGAGAAGTTGCGCAACATGAACACAGTTCTGTCATCAGAGTACGAGTGTCGGCGCAGGATGCTGATCAAGCGGCTGGACGTCACGATTCAGTCCTTCGGGTGGTCGGACCGAGCCAAGGCACGTTGTTGTCTTAGCATGTGTGCTAATCACAATATATATATATAACATATATGTATATGTTATGTATAAAATCGAAATCTTTCTCAGTAGTAGCTGATTTTATCGTGTGTGTGCTTCTTAGGTAAAGTTAGACAGCATGGCGAGGGCCTACCAGCCCCAGAGACACTCTCTGAGGCCCGAGTCGACGGTGGACATGGCCGAGCTGCTGGCCGCCAGAGAAGACATCTGCAACGTGGTGAAGACCAGCAGCGGCTCCAGCAGAGAGAATACGGCCTGTGCCGTCAACAAGGTACCGGAGACGCTTGCTTCTTTCTCTTCAACTTTATCTGTTTTCATCTAAAAAAAACATTTCTCTTCTCTCTTATCCGCAGATCCAGATGGGGAGCGTTCCAGATCGAGGAGGACGCCCCTCAGAGATAAGCGCCCCGCCTCCCGAGATGCCACCCTGGCAGAAAAGACAAGATGGAGGAGGAGGTGGCTGGGGAGGCCGTGGTGGTGGAAGAGGAGGTGGTTGGGGAGGAGGAGGTGGTGGTGGAGGTCGGAGAGGAGGTGGACGAAACCATGGAGGATATAGTGGACATGGAGGAAAGAGAGGACGATACCAGTATTGATTCCTATTTGCTTTGTATTTTCTAAAGTGATGGAAGGAAGAGTGCTTCACATGAACCCGGTCATGTTTTCTATGGAGGACAAACACTTTTTTGAATCACATCATTTTTTAATATTAATCATGTTTTCCAAGTGAGAGTAGCAGCACCTACTTTTCCAAGTTCCTTTTTGTGTCTTTAGATATAAAAAACATATATTCACACGAGAGTTGGGTCATAGTGGTGCGTCTCCAACAGTGTTAAAGAAGAGAATCAGATCCTCAGCTTCACAAAACTGGAAGCTTTGATAGTTTTTGCATTACGTAGTTATACTCTCACAATCTGCTTTGTTCTGTAATTTTGGACTTCCCTTCCCGGAGAACAAAAACAGTGTCGCCTTTGTGAAGGCAGCCTTTTCTTTGGCTGTTCGGCCACTTTAACTTGTTTTGAGCCTGCTGCATTTAGAGCCAGACATTTTTTTCTTTCCCCCCTGTGTCATCTACCTCAATACTCGCCTTTAATATCGAGGTTGATACTAGACACATATTTTTCATTTACATCCAGATTGAAGACAACCAGAAACCATGATCCTTCATCCCCTCTGAATTTATTTAATAAAGATTTCTTTCTAAATTGTATACTCTGTCCTGTAATGGTGTTTGATGTGCAGCTAGTTGACATTGAAACAGTGTAACCAATGAAAAATAGCAATTTATTTCCAAATATTTATTCTTGGCTGAAAAGATTCTCTACACTTTTTTTTTTTCATTATAGTTTTTTTTACAATGGCATACCATTTTACTCAATAGATACAGTTTATACAGTTTGTACAATGACCAATATACCACGAGTGTACAAATCTTACATTATGAACAACAAACCTGTACATGGACATAATAGTTTCACCTTGGCCACAAATATCACTCGTTTCAGTCTTCAGACTCAATCTGCATCTTAAAAATCAAAAGCACAAAACCCGAAGCAAAAATCATCTGCAGGATCCAGCTAAGAGACAGATTTTTCTCCAATGCGTCTTTACATTAAAAACTTGTCAATAACAAACATAACAAAAATAAACAGGTTAAGAAAATGCAAAATTAATCACCCGTTTCTTATGAAGTTGATGTCGAACTGAAACTGGGTGTTGCAATCGAATGTAAATTGATAAATAAAAATCATCCTCTTTGACCAGGTGAACATAACTGAGTTTTAAATACTACCTATGATTGCAGCTGGAAGGGAACACGTACTGTGTCCGGTTCCAGTCTAATGGGATTATGTAAGAGGTCATTAATAGTCCGGAGGCCATATGTCACTGCAGGATGTGCCACTGCCGAGGGACATTTCTCACAAGGGTGGCAGCCAGAATACTGAAACTGGAGATGGTCTTTCCTTCACCCACTCTTAATACCGAGTTCCACAGCCAGCAGAGGTGACATAAAACCAACACACTGCACAGAACTGGCAGTTACATCTGAATGTCAAATGACCTCCTTTCCCTGGAGGTGTTCCGCTTTATTTTCTTACAAGAAAACAAGTGCGCACACACAACTTTAAGGGTCTGAACCAAAGTCAGTCATTCTGAATGATATTGTTTGGTGTTGTTAACGCGTCACTGCAATCAAACAAGCAAGAAATGACAGAATAAGACACTTTTCCAATTTTCCTTCATATTATGTGAACACAGAGTCTGTTCCAATACAGTTTTCAGGCACTTCATCTTAAAGCAGATTTGAATGTGTTTTTTGTTCCAATACAGCACTCACAAGTTCAATTATTCAACAGCTCACATGATTAATAAGAAAAAGTGTGGGAATAAAATATTTCTTCCAGTTGTTTTTAAGTTGGTTTCTTCACTCAAGCACCAAAACAGATTCCTGAACCTGAGCAGTGCATCTCCACTCCCGACTAATCCAGTGTTTGACAAACATCAACCTACTGTCAACTAGCCATCTTTTGTTGTACTGAGGATCATAATTAAACATTGAAAGGCATCTTGTAATGAGGCGGGTGTGTATTAAAGCAACTAAATAATATAAAAGTATTTGACCTTAAACAGCCACAAAATTATTTCGAGGGTGCAGCTACTTGTAGTAGGGAGAACGTCGACTCTTTCATTCCCATTTCAAAAGTGTTCAAATATGTTCCTATTCCTCTCAGCCCCGGTCTTGGGTCAGCATGATATCTTATCTAAATAATGTTGCAAGTAGTGCGGTACACTCATCGCTGATAAATTAAGAGAATTCAAAGCGCCAGCGTCCTGTAACGACTTGTGCAAGCTGAGTCTGCTATTGCTTATTAAAGCTTCATTATGCTGCTTTGAGGAACTCGAAACACATAAATTGTTAAAAGCAAATCTGAATTAGTTTTTAATATGTATTATAATTTCCATTTTAATGTAAATCTGCACATTTTCATTCAGGTAACTGCAGGGGGGGAGTGATTGTATCACCAGAAGCCAAACGACAAAAGCTCTATCTGCAAACCTTCATTTGAGACCGTTCAGAGGTTTCATCTTCTCTATGTCATTGTCTCTTATCTCATCAGCAATCCAATATTAATTCATTCAAATGAACATAATGTCAAGTGTTTTGATTCATATCCATAATAAAGATTGTTTTAATGCAGCTTAACATTGGTTCATTATATACAGCCGGTGCTGTAAAAGTGCTGGGCTTCATTAAGCAACAATAAATGTAAAAATAATATCTATAATACTGTTTAGAGGCAGGTCACAAGTCTTCATGCTCCTTCATGTGCAATCCTTCTGTCAGCCGTACTTGATTTAATACTCGGCCTAACAGGGTTTGGTGTTGGCCAGACGCTACGCTGGAACAGATTCACACGGCTGTACCGTCACCATGTAGTTTGGCACGAACCTCCAAATTCCACCAAGCTGTCATGATGACAGTGGAGGTTGGGGAAGCTGGACAGAGACGTGCGCTCAGATGAGTCTGGAGTTGCGGAGGTACTGGATGAGGACCCTGTAGATGAAGGTGTACTGAGACAAGGTCTGAACCATCATCATCCTCTGATCACGCAGCTTCAACAGGACAGTTTTGACATCCAGTATCTGAAACAGAACGACCTTCATCATGAGACATACAAACTAAAAACAGTAAGATGGAATAAAACATGGATGCTAGAAAAGACAGGAAGAAAATTACTAACATGGTCACAACTCGCTAGAATTTGAAAGGTTACCTCGTTGTGCTCTAGACAGGCAATCATGACCTCAGACAGGATGACCACCCCGGTCCGCCCCACTCCAGCGCTGCAGTGGACCAGCACAGGTAGGTTGGTGTTCTTTGGATCACTGATGCTGTTTGTGTGTCTCCTCACAGACTGGATCTCCTCCAGATAGGCTGTGGATCACAGACCAGAACAGCAGTTTTTGGATTTAATTACAGTAAATAAATACAGTGATAATATTGAGCTTTAGAGTTGCTTTTTATGGGTTTTAGCATTTTTATAACCAAGTTACATTTACTTTAGATGGACTTTAAAAGACAAACTGATGATGATCCCACTCACTCAGGAAGCCTTTGAAGTCCTCAGGACAGCCATGGTCAGGCCAGTCTGTATACTGAAGGTGCCACACAGTTCTCTCTTGGCCCGTCAGGAGATGTTTGATCTTTAGCCCTGTGGTGGCGTAGCAGCCGGACTCGGTGCGGAACCGCGTGGTGATCTTGAAGCGGCCATACGTCACCGTGTTATGCCGTGAGCCAAGTCGGGGCCAGTACCGGAAACTCTTTTCTCGGCCACTCTCCTGGAATAACCAAATGACGAGAGGGTTAATCCAGGTAGGGTTGAGGAATAAAATATGTCCAATATCAACACACCTCTTCAGCAGTGACCATGGCGATGATGGACACACCCTGTTCCCACACCATCTGCCAGAAGTCCTGGCACGTGTTTGACAGAGGACCCTGTGAGGCGATGTAACTCCACTCCTGTCCACCTACTGTTATCTAAGGACACAAATGACTTCTCTTAAAACAACTGAGCAAATCTTCCAAATACAGCGAGGCAGTGCAGCGGATACTGAAATCATTTTGACCACATATTCTATGTTGGAAACATAAGAATGAAGGTGTGAAAACTATGTTCAAGCATTCAAATTACTTTAATGTGTGATGCATTGATGTAGCCCGTGTTGTTCTCTTTAGTGGGAACCAGCTCCACTCGGGTGTCATCATAAGGCAGGACGTCTTGGAAGCGGTTCTTGTCTCCGCTCTCTGGCAGCAGGGCAATGGTGCAATCCCCTGACGGACGCCGCTTTGGGATGCTCTCGTACTCTTTTAACAGCTCGCCGCTCTCCATATGCTGCTCCAGCACTTTACACTGATGTACAGACAAAGAAGCTTACAGTAAATACACAAGTCAAAAGTTCATCACATTTTAAATTTTGAACCGGCAAATTATTACAGACGATTTAATAAGCAGTGGTACCTCGCTTTAATGAGATTATACATAAACAACCAGTCAGAGGGAACAGCCAGCACTTAGGTAATTTACTTTGTAATGTTTTGAGTTGTATTCAAAATAAGAGGAAAGAGTTTACTGTAAACTGTGGTGTGAGGTGTCCTATTGCAGATAAATAGATCCTCTTTCGGATGAACCAGGACATCATTTACATAGATTACAAAGCAAAGCTGAGATTATAGTATGTAGCACCACTCTCACTTGCTTTTGAAACTATGAGAAAAACACCAGAATAGCAGTTCACTAGCAGTAGTGAAATCCATCGATTAAAGAAGAATTTAAATTGTAAAGTAAATAAAGAGAAACCAACTACCATGTAAATGAGTCAACACCCAGTGCCCTACGAGTGTACAGTATCGTATGTCTTTGGTTGACACGATTATGCATCTAATCTATGCTCACATATGACATCCATCAACATTGACAAGTTTAACAGTTCAGCTGCGTCTTAGAGTTGGAAGCAAGAACTGTGTCTGACATTTTCCTTCGTGTATCTGTAAAGCCTAATCTGACCACAGGTTACTAATGCAAACATAAACTTGTACTTTTTCATTAACACAACTCTCTTTATGGAAAGTAATACCAAGAATTGCATTTCCTTATTGCTCAACAAGCCCCTGTTTTTAGAGAGCAAAGCAATGACGAAACCAAAAGCTCTGGAAAGACCTACCCTCTCGTCATTGGAGGCTCTTTCAGGCTCATCCTTGACCTCGTTCAGCATTGGCTGCCTGGACACTGACAGGCCATTGAGATGGGCCACTTTCAGAGGGCCCAGCTTCTTCACCTCTGACCTTGCCCCTTTCTTCATGCCCTGGTTATGACAAAGACGCAGGGGAAAAAGACGATGAATGTGTCTGAGCCTACGGAGCAGGTAAACAAGAGGGGAGGGACAGCGCAGCCGCACGAGGTGTTTTCTGGGAGAATGTCACATGTCCTGTTTTCAAAGGTAGCCAAACAACATTCTTGTGTCAAAGCGAACCTGCATGCGTCATACAACACCAGTCACATTACCGGTGTGGTTTGTCCGTGCATACTGATGTAACACTGACATTAAACTAAAGCACGATTTCAGCTGATATATATCTCTAAGGGCTAAAGTGCTAACAGCTACAGGAAGGCACTACTATTCTCATTTGAGTTGTCTTCCAGCCAACATCTGTAGGGGTGGCATTATTGTACCTTCATAGTAATGTAAAAAAACAGAATGGAAATTCTCGCTGACAGAGGGAGAGTCAATAAAAAGGACAGCTCTAAGCTAAGGAGGAGATCCGGAATATGACTCACCGGAGGGGGCAAACCTTCTACTGTCTTCTTCCCAGGAGGCACATCAGACACAGGCCTCTTCTTGAAGTCTTTCTTAGCCTGCTGCTTGGCCAAACCATTGAGGTCTCCCTCTGAAACCGAAGGCATTACCCTAGGCTGCCTTAAATCTGACAGCAGGTACAAAGGCTCGCTCTCCTGAATCAGGGTATGAACCTTGTAGGTCATGGAACCAGTTATAGAGGGGTCCAGGGAGGACCCTATCGGATATGCAGGAGGAGGCTCTATGGGAGTCTGTTGCTGAGCCGTCAAAGAAGATAGAGATGCAAAGCTGTGATGCTGCTGGTCAGGAACAATTCCTACTATTGCATCCTTAGAAAGTGGAGTGTGACGTCCAGCATCGTCCTCAAACTCCTCTTCTTCACCGCTACTGTGAACCAACATTGTAGCGTCAGAAAGGGATTTCTTGTGTCCATACTGCACATCCTCCTTCATGTTTCCACTGTCCTCCGTCTTTGTACGTTCTAAGAACACATTGAGCTGAGAGCCCTGAGAGCGACCTCCACGCATGACTGGAGGGGGCGTAGCAGTATCAGCTGCTGAAGAGGACATGGTCCGCTCTTTGAACCTCATCCCCTCGAGACTATGTGCCAATCCAGCAATCTCAATGGAATTACGCTTCTGAGCATGGTGTGGGTGTCTGTGTGGGGGTCCGCTGAAAAGAGGCTCTGACACCTCTTGTAATGAGTGAGCTACAGGCAAGCTGTCCTCTTGGAAAGTCTGAACTGAATGGTGCACGCGTCGTGTGATGATCAGATCTGGGTTGCTACTGCTAACATAGAAGTGACGCGACAGGTCGGGTGTGCTGTTAGCAGGCCGAGGATGGGCGTACGGGTAGGGCGGAGGTGGGCGGTACACGTGTGTTCTCATTATGTTGGGTGCTGGATACTCTTGGGCTTGCTGTAATTGGACATTTGTGAGCTCTGGGACACTGACTGCCCCCACCACGTGTCTCCTCTCAGCTGGGTAAGGATATGGAGATGGGCTGTGGAAGCTAGACCCCAGATGAAAGGGATAGTGGTGGTGTTGGGCTGCCCCGCCATGCTCCCCCCTGATCTCTGGCTGGCTGTAAACTAGAGGGTCCGGCCTGCTGTAGGCATACGAGTTCCCTATGTTCAGGTTCCTCATTGAGTGGCTCTGCCGGTGCTCTTGAGACAAAACCATTCCTCCTCCTCGGCTCTTTTGACGCATTACAGTCTCATAATCAGGGGTGGCACGGTAAGAAGGTGGGATGAGAGCGCTATGACGATGCGAGGGGACATAGTCCGGCCTGGTGATGTCACTAGTGATAGAAGGATTGGAGGACATGGGTGAGGGCTGAAGATAGTGCTGGGGATTGGTTAAAGAGCTGGTGCTGTGCGCGCTGTACACACTGCCATTACGTAAACGTCCCCCGCTGCCGTATTCCAGGGGAGGGCAATCCAGGCTTGTCTGGGAGTGGTAGTAATAACCGTTTTGACTGTTCATGTAAAGGTTGTCTGTGAGAGAGCAAGAGATAAAGAGTGTTGAACTACGGTATATTTACAGAAGTATTTGATATGTACATTTAGCTTAACAGGGAGAAGACATTTAGAGTCCAAAAACATTATTTGCATCATTTATCTTTACACGGTAGTTACCTTGTGATGTGTAAGGCTCTGTGAAATGGCCATTATAGTGCATTTGGGGAGGAGGCATCATGTAGCTTTGAGGCTTTGGCTGTAAATAAACAAGAGAGGGATTCACTTGCTGCTCATATGATCCAATACTTTCCAAGAGCAAAATATTCAATAGACCTGTGTGATGTAACTATGTGTGGTAACACACTGCCTTGTGATGTAATGCAAGCCAGAAATTTTAACAGACATTTATACAAAATTTGAGGCGGGCATTACCAAGGATATTCTCGTAGAGGATCTCCGCCGCACCGTGTTGACTGTGGGCTGAGTTTGACTGGAGGAGAAACAAGTGTCAGTTAAAAAAAAAGATCACCTAACTTACTGCAACTACTTCTACAATTAGCAATAATACTTTTACCAAAACATTACTTAATTAAAGGAATAATAATATTTTCCCCCATAGATGTCCCCATCGTTCAGCTGTTCAGGTTGAGAAACACATTCACAACAACAACATTAAATCCAGAAAAATAAATCTCAGGACTGTAACAGGCCCTCAATGGCAGATAATTAAAATGATTGAATTCAAATATTCAAAATGAGTTAAGTCAAAAGTGTAAATATGAGAATCTCCTTTTTCTTAATGACGTTAGGAATTTCTTTTAATTATTTTATTTAGTGTTACTTCACTTATTAGGATCCCCATCAGCATCCTCAAAACGGTGCCTATTCTTACCAAAAATAAACCAAATGTATAAATTCATTTTGCATGGATGGAAAATTACAGCAGGCTCCACAACCCAAAGGCCTATTTCATATAAACAATGCCACAGCCTGTTGCTGTGCCAGGTAGCCAAGAAGAGATGGGTGTTGGCATACTGCAGGCTGTGGCTAACTGTGTTGCTCACCCCTTATTAGAAGGCAGAGAGGGACGAGAGAGCATTGGAAAACGAGGAAAGGATAGAGTGAGAAGGGACTTCTGGGAGGCCTCAGAAGGCTGGGGGTCACACTCCTCTCTGAAGAGAGAGGAGGAGGATAGAAGTGAGGCGACACCAGAGAGAAGAAGCATGCACGAGACAAGTTACAAAGAGACAGGAACTAGACTAGACATCTAATAAAAGAAACTTACAGGCTGCTCTTGTTAATCTTATAAAACTTGAGTCTCGCCAGACACATCCGGCACACATATTTGGAAGTTTCCATGTCTTCCTACACAGAAAAAGAGGAGATGAAATTAGAGCATTAAATGGTGAGACAATCAGTGCAGGGTTGGTCTTTTGTCTCGTCATCTATAGGTTAGGACATTCCTGTGTACGACCTTAAATACCACTGCACTGAGTTTCAATTATTGGTATGTGACTTAATGACCCATACATAAGTAGCATACCCAAACAACCCCACCCACATGTAAACACAGGTGCATTGTTAAGACTTGCTGATATAAGCTCCTACACAGAGGCCATGTCCAATTTTGCTAAACCCAATAAGTGACTGCTATGTCCCAGGGGATGGGTAGAAAAGAGAAGGTGCAACGGCAGCACAGACTTACGGTCTGGAACTGAACACTCTCCTCTCTGTTGGCTAGCTCCAGGGCAAAGAGGGACCTGTTGTGACTCATGTTGTTAATTTCATTCCACCTACCATGGCAATTGAAGCACAAGGGCAGACAGAAAGAGGGGGGGGGGGGGCACATGATGACATGTCACATTTTTAACCAGACAGCATTTTTGAAGAGGCTGTGGCATTACGTTAACAATGCACAATAAAAACTACACAAACATGCAGTCAGACGTAGTATTCACATTGGTATGTAGATAGGTACAGTTCAGCTGGGTTCATCAAGTTCACATGCTCACTAGAGTTACAGGTACATCTCACACGATCCTTGTCAGCTATTTCAATCTACCTAAGGCCACATTCAGGTCTGCATTCAGGACATTACAGGAAACAATCTCGCTGATGCTTTAGTGCTCTTCCACAACACTGTCTATACTGACAGAATAATCTAATTCAATGTGGAATGAAATGACAAATCTTTTTATTCAATATATTTTGAAGTAGATATATTAGTTACTGTAAAAGACATTCTGATTTGTGTGACTTGCTTGTAGACATACCTAAATAAAAGAAGTGGCCTGCCATTTTTATGCTTTACAAAGATGCCATCAAGGCAGGATCCCAGCGTAACATCTGTGCCTGTATTGTCCTGTTTGGATAAAAAGAAAAAACATTTTGGTTCAAGAATCCAGAACAATCTTTCACTGGCTAACTTTTATCAGGTTGCATCTTATGAGCCAGCTTCGTGCCTAATTTACGTTTGAGCAGTTGCAGATTGGACCTACCTTGGCTTGATAGCTTTCTTGGCCGTAGCCTTCCATTTTCTCCACCTCCTGCATGTACAACATCTCAGCCTCAGGTGCTGGCAAACCCCTGAGAAATAAATAAGTTAATTAACAAAAGTCAATACACACATATATACCGTACTTTTCGCACTATAAGACGCACCTGATTATAAGCCGCAGAAGCTAAATTGAATGATTTGTACATATATAAGCCGCACCGGACTATAAGCCGCGTTTTTTTAATGTTTAATTACCGTTATTAACGTTTGTTATAGGGAGTGTTGTAGGCAACACCCCT
>CAAKHC010000250.1:48291-68862 GCA_901007825.1 Macroramphosus scolopax
TGTCTCTCTCTGTGGCTACCGTAATTACCGTAATGGCGGCTCTTGGCCGCAGGTACATTTTGTTACCGTATATGACATCGCTCTCGTAATGATCGTCTGTCTCGCTGTCGTTCTGTCTCTCGTACCACTCGCGGTTCCACTTTTACTTTTTAGCGCTGTTTTCCGGCCTGCGGAGGACTGTAACCCGTAAAATCCATAGATTTGTGATTTCCCCGATTGGCCGTTAGCCCGAAAAAATCCGTAGATTAGCCGCACCGTTATATAAGCCGCAGGGTCGAAAAATGCGGTAAAAAGTCGCGGCTTATAGTCCGAAAAGTACGGTATATATATATATATATAGCATTCCAAACAAGTGATTGCTGAGTTCAGGTTATTAGTCCCTTTTCGGACCCGGAATTAACTTGCAGTCATTCTGATGCTTAGAAAACACGCTCACCTGAATGACTGATAAAGAAGAGCCACTTTCTGAGTTGCCTCCTCCAACACTCGCTCATCCTGGATCCAGTCCTGCAAAGACAGAGTCAAGACTGTTACAAGGTAGCGGGTATAAACCCCAAATGAACACATGACAACTGTAACATTTTTAGTTTGACACGTTGAGCTGGCAAAATGAAACACTTACAATAGGGAACAGCACAAACTTCTGGAGGAACTCCTGGGAATCATAGCGATTGAAGTCTCCAAAGTCAGCTATGGGCAAAAAGAAAGTTTCACCAAATGAAAAACAGCAGGACATCACCTGCTCAACACTCCTCTCTGAATGTATCCTATTAAAGGTTCATATCTGCAGTTTCTAAAAGGTTAGACTGTATTCAAGAACTGCAGACTGGTGAAATTTCTATACAGAAAGATTAGGGGTGATCAACACAGTCCCAGACCAATTTTAGGAGAAGAGGAGCCTGTTTGTTATGGATGGGAATTGCTTCAATGTCTAACAACATGCCGTCCAAAATTATTACAGCGGCAGCCTGCCTGCTGGCAACTCTCACAACTATGTCGGGTGTCCCGGTCATCAGCAAAGCTCAAACGCTACAACTGCCCTTCACTCCCAACTATCCCTGTAAGGGACAGTAAATAGGAGCTACACAATTTGATATTCACAGAATGGCTACGGTTGCAGGACAGTTAGAGCAGTGACTGAACTTGCAGGGAACTTGCAAAGCTTTTGGAAGCACAAATTACATGTTATATGAACATGGCTACAACAGAAAGTGATCTCAGTGGCTTTGCTATGTTAAAAACCAGGCCAGCAAGTTGCAGTGCCTGATATAACTTTGCCAGCAGGGTTTGAGATTCTTCTGGTAGGGCAAAAGTTGGATGATATGTCAGAGCTTTAAGCTCATAGGAGTGGAATTCAAATTTACAAAGACATAGACGAATACATGTATGGGACATTTTACATTACACTGTGCTGGTTTATGAAGTATATTACAAGAAGCATGACAATTGTCTACTAAACGGAAGGATACGTGAATGCACAGAGAATTCTTAAACTAGTGGTGGCAGCAGATATTCAGGGGAAAACAACAAACAACGATGGGTGTCAAAAGAACTTAAAAGCTGACATTAAATTTGTATTTTCAAGTAGGCACTACAGTTCAAAGGTTTGGGGTCACCTGTTCTTTTCAGCATTGAACTCCATTCTAACAGCTTCATGAAATAATGATCTTGAATGCTCTATGATCATTATGAGTGCACGGAAATCAGGCAAGATGTGCTCAACAACTATGGGAACATTTTAGTGTTCAATAAAAATTTACAATGTCTAATTAAAAGTGATTGAGAGAATCCCAAGTGTGCAAATTCTGTGTGAACACAATAAAAGTTGGCGTGTGTGAAAGTGTGATTATAATACAAAGCTTTGTTTTTTTTAAATGTTTACATTTTTAGAATTTTTAAAGAATTCAACCTCTGTACTGATAGCTGCATATTGCACACTTGGTATTCATTCTCTAAAATCACCTTTAATTATACAATTATACAATTTCCCTTGGGATAAATAAAGTATCTACCTACCTACCTACCTACCTATCAAAGCCAACAACTCTCAAATCCATCCCATATGTGTTCAGCACATCTTGACTTCTTTTTGTACACTAATATTGACCGTAGAGCATTCCAGTTGATTATTTCATGAGGCTGATTATAATGGAGTTCAATGCTGAAAAGAGCAGGTGACCCCAAACTTTTGAACGGTAGTGTAAGTCCTATTTTTCTACTAATATCATAACTTTTATTTTCTCTTCTGGTGTGACAGAGATTTAACATAAAAGTTTGAGGCTTATTTCTGTTTACTAATGTCCTAATGGAAGAAACACCAAATCTGACAACGCATCCGATCACTGATTGCTCTGACCAGTGGGTGTGGTAATGATACATTTTGAAACGCTTTAGATTTTTTCCCCTCCAAAGGAATGACGTAGGAACAATTCGGTGATTGGTTTTTTGCTTTGGCATTTCCGACATAGCAGCGTAGGTGGTGGCGTTTAGTTTTCCAGTAGGTGTTTGGTGTTGTGGGAAATGTCCGTTATTGTTCCAGTAATTATTTTTACAGATAGACTGAAATCAAGAGCCTCAGGCTTCTCAAACTGAGTTTTCAATTACAAGACTACTGCTACACATTGATATTACCTTGCACTGCTAGGCTAGCTAGGCGGATAGCTTGTTCCAAAGAGCATGAGATCCTGCCCTCCAGAACATCCTTCTTCATCTGAAGGTAATACTGATATCTGTGGAGAGAGAGAGAGAGAGAGAGAAAGTTACCGAGTACTGGGAATAGACAAGGGACCAACAGTCGAGTACAAGAATTAAATTTTATGGCTGCTACATAGTTGCAAAGTAAAGTAATACCCTGTATTCTAACAATAAGGATTGATGCATCTGTGCTTGTTATGAAGTATTAAAAGATATGGATCAGGAGAGTGACGACACCGTTGTTATGAACTTGCATCTGTTTCAGGGGGTATGTCTGCCTAACTTTAGCTGCTTCATCAATTTTTCCCTCCAAAGGCCACCTTGGTTTGTCAAACACTTAGATAACATGTCGTCCACACAAAGTTTGTTTGGTATTTCATATTCTAAATGCACAACTTCTTGACTGATATTCTTGAAGATGCCACTCATGAGTGGCTTGGAAAAAACATTGTCTGTCACTGATGGCTCCTCACCTTGTGATCTCCTGTTGCAGTTGGGTGACACTGGGTATGTAAAACACTACTCCAAAGTAAACCGTTGGCTCCAGTCCATACTTGTCCAGCTGCTTTTTTAGCGGCTTCTCCAAGTCGATCCATCTCTGCTGGTTCTGCTTGTTGAAGTACCACAGACTGAAGAATGTTATCTAACAAGCACAGAAAACACAGACATGTGATCAGGGAAATTCTGTATATTCGCCTGATTTGAAGCACAGGTAGGTATAACAACTTTTAAGCTAACATACAGTGTGGTTTCGTGACCAAATGTGAACATCAAGCTCAATAACTAATTTTCTTGAATATTGTAAATGCTATCTTAGATCGGGCACTTCTGCTTGGATGACATTTTACAAATCATACATAAGATACTTACAGTTTGCTTTTCTATGCAAAGACTTAATAGCAATTGCTGATAAATGAAGTGTGTATAATAGATAAATTCCTATCGCATGTCAGGCCACAGACTATATGACATTATTTGAGTGAACATATAGCAAAATTGGTCCATTTTCATTAAGGCTAAACAATTAAGCGAAACAGCAATTTTCAAAAACAGGAGGTACAATTTCATGAAGGTGAGATGTGTCTGAATACCACTTTTAAAAAATATTGTGCTTCAGCCAATACATTATATTATACAGGCCTAAACAAATAATCAATACAATTCTATTTATACAGCCAAATATAAAAAATTACAATGCATTAATGGACTCTACAATTTCTGATAAATTTATCATTAAATATATGGACTGGAGATCCAAGAGGACAACAGGGCAGGTGGAGGTGTTGCTAATTGGAACCTGCACCATTCAATATCTGTAGTAGTCGTACTAGTATAGATCCCCACAAAAAAAAAACAGCAACATCACTTCCTTGTTGAGATTGTGAGTCTGAGACGACCTTGTAGGAAAGAACAGTAAGCATCTGTATTTGCAGGTAACTCGTACATACCTCTCTTAACTCCAGTCTCTGGGCCACTGCCTCCAAACATTCCTGCCCGGTGCTTTCCACCGAAAGTGTAAATTCAACAAACTCTCCATTGAGCTGCTGAATACGAGTGACAAGACAGCTCTTGCTTGAAACCGTATACCTTCGGGTCCTTTTGAGTTTCAAGCCAAATGGCAAGGGCATGTTTTACACTTCTCCAAGAGCGGTTTCTTCACTTAGTCCAAAGAAAATATTCTCCTTGGTGTCCCTTCAAACGACTTTGAATATTGGAAGTCATGAGGCTCATCGTAAACAGGCGGACCTAAAAGGCAAGAAAAAAAACATGTCGGAAAATGTCCAAAACCAACAAATGTAAGATAAGAAAAAAAACTTCACCGGAGAAAGGGAATACAAAACAGGGTGAATGACAGTAAGAACAGGCATCCCCATCACTGACAACTATGTTACAAATAGTTTACTTAACGTTTTACAAGTATTCACATTTTATGCAGATTACGATGCCACACTCAAGTTAAACATAAACAAAACGTATCCATTAATACCCCCTTAAAATGACCGACTTTTCAACCTAACTAGGCAATCTTACAATTTGAAGTCAAGCTTCTGGATAAAGCCTTACAACCGAGTCCATGAACTAACAGCAGTTTTGAAAAGCAGGCTACTTGGCCTCAATGATTAATTTCAAAGGAAGAGTTTAGTGACTATTTTCAAGCCTGTTGCTAGAATAAATACCCATCCAGTGAATAGTCTGACACCCAGAAGAGCGACCAGACTTTAAACGTAGTAAGCTAACTTGCGCCGCTACCTTCCACCTCAACCATGCATCGGTCATGGTACACATGATCCAGCAGAAAACTACTTAAGCTGATATTAGCTAGGCCAAAGTTCGATCCAAATGTGCAGCTTTCTCTGTACCAACTTGCCACTTTTCATTGTCTCTTTAAATGTCTTATTAACATTACCTATTGACTGCAACAAAGTTAGCTTCGAGGCTAGCCTGCTAACTTTAGTTCCAGCAAATAGACGACACCCTAGGGATGCTGACGTCGCCGGTAAATATTTTGGCCAAAAACGCTTGTAGTTACCGTTAGCAGGCTGATGCAATGTAAAGGTCCAACAAGGATTTTAGTCCAGAGGGTTCCGCCACCAAGGTCAACTGATAACCACCCTTTAAATATCTAATAAAATAAAAGACAGAAAACTTGTCTTTGGTTTGTTTCTAGATGAAATCACCCCATGCCTCTCGGCTCCACAGTTCGTTCAGGTTCCGAGCGTGTTTCGCTTCCTGGGATTGGAAGAGCAACAAGTGTGTTACGTCTACATCCGCGGATCTATAGCTTTAGTATTTGCACTTCAGCAGCTAATAAATTCCCAAACCATCCGACATTTTGCTTCAACTTAACTCAACAACTACTTATAAAAGGCGTGGTTTATCGCATTGTGTTTTAGCAGTAGTTTTAACGGAATATCAGTGCCTCCGCCGCGGAAGAATACACGGAGGTTTTCGGAGCCATGACATCAGACAGCCGGAATGCCGAGCGGTGAGAATGCTAGAAATGGGACAGCTGCTGCCTGCAACTGCTGGCCGCTGACCTGTCTGTTTACCTTTTACATCGACTGACAGCTGTAATCGCAAACACAGCATATTGTGCAATAATAATTCCACATCCATCATTGTTTGCAAAATAGCGCAGATCCCATTTCTTTAATGTGGTATTAATGGAAGTGTATATTTGCTTCTGGTAACAGGCTGAGTATTTACAAGTTGGCAAAACAATCTTAAAAATAATCAGATGCAATTGTACAAGAAGCAGAAGAATAGAAAATTTATTGCAATCGTCAAGACACTTTCTGGTGACAGTAAACTCATTGTGGCTACATGTCAGAGGAAAAACACAATAAATAGTTATAGGTGTCCTTGTAACAGCATTGTTTCTCTAAAACAAAAATGTATTTGTAAACCGAAGCTACCTTATACCGATGACCAACTGGACACACTCTCTGCAATCCACTCAACCTAAAGGTAACCACTAATTTCACACATCTGTGCAGTGCTAGGACTATCTTTTGCAATAGACATTTCAAGCATTAACCTGGGAGATAAACTGGAGCTCCATTGCTGTGACTCAGGTAAATGCCCATTTGACAATATCAACATTCATGTCTCTAATGTATTCAAAATCTTTGTTTGCTTGTGTGACATCCTTTTCCTGCTTTTATAAAAACACCAAAACAGAACTACAACACCTAACTTGTGGTGCGCGCAAGGAAAACCGCCAGTGTTCATACCATTTACAAAACTATATTTTCCTAAAATGCAGTATTCAATTTCCTCTTTAATAACACTCGCTTGGTAACAAAAACATTAAAGGTCATTATATCTTTGAATACAGAAAAACTCAGAACTCGTCATCACTGACAGAAGTTATTGTATCCGTATGTTGTTCATTGGCAGTCCCTGGGTCGTCACAGTGATTATTGCTGGAAACATGCAGAGACTCTGACAGACTTCTTCCCAGATCTTCAAGCTCTTTGGATTGTCCCTCATAACTGTCGTAACTGACCTGAGCTTGGCCTCGATTGAATCCTTCCTCTTCGGACGTAGTGCTGTATTCATGGCTTTGATTGATGACATCTTTGTTATTTACAACTTCGTCCATATGAATCGGATGCGCATCCTCTTTATCAGAATCGTGTTCCTGATTATCGCCTTCCTCTGTGTTTTCATTTCTTTTAACTTGTGAAGGAGCACTTTCAGGAGAGCACAGTGGTGTAGAGACCATGAGGGGATCAGCATAATCTGGTGAATCACGGTATTTACTCAGTGACACATAAGGGGATAGATCCTCTTTGGTTTGTTTGGACAACCCTGATTTCAGCTGTGGTTGAAGGGTATCAAGAAGGTCTTTTTTCCTGAGTTCTGCACTGGAGAAGTATGTGTTGTTTGGCTCCTCAAAATCTTTGCGCAGAACATCCAGAAGGTGGCGCATTTTATCCTAAAAACAAGCAATGCAGTTAAATGCACAACAAGACCTTCAGGACCTCTCTGCAACAATTATTTTTTTAAAACAGTGAAAAACAGTATCAACAATACTTGTTCAACATATTCCACATGATGTTATATACTCACTTCATTAAGCTGATGCCGATTCATGTCAATATGCCGCTTCATCACCCGGTCTAGGACCCTTTAAGAAGAAATAGACATTTAATACTTTGCAGCTTGTAGCCATTAGTATCACAGACACAAGTGTCATCCAGGCAGAAAATGTTCTGCCATCTTATCTGTGTATCTGTAAGCTTATGTAACGCATTGACAACTGGACATCTCAGGAGTTGAAAGCAGATCGTCTATAAAAATGTGAAACCTGTTGGAGATGGACCCCCTGGACAAGATGTCTTCAGTTACAGCAGAAATGAATTCGAGGTACATTAGTTCTTCTTCCCTGTAGAGATAGATCAGAATTATTCCTCTCACAGGCTACATTATTTTGTACATCAAATATTTCAAGTCTATACTATCTGTGTAAAGATCAGATTACTTACTCGGAAGATATGCTCCTCATAATGGGAGATTTCCCACCTTCGAATGAGACCCTAAAATACAGCAATTTCATAATCTTAATCAACATCACTGTAAAAGTGTCAGTGTCAGCCATTGACTAATTTCAAACTTCAAATTAGGCATTAAAACACCAATTGAAAAGCTTAAAAAAACAACATTAAGGTTGGTAAGCAGAGTAAAGGTGAGAGAAGATGAGTGTGCAGCAACTTGGTATGATGGCAGATCTAGTTGCTTCTGGTTTGCCAAGTGTTAATAACATGTCTATGAATGGTAAGAAACACGTTACTGCACATTTAATGGAAGTATGTTCCAGAACTGGGTTAAAAAGGTAACAGAATTTCTGATACATAATTTTACCTGGATAAAGAGTCAAAGAGATCACAGTCTCTGCTCTTCTGTGCTTGAGTTTGTTGTCTAGACGCTGAGAAATATGTGCCATTAAAGTCATCGTCAGACCACTCATGCTCTGTACTAAATTCCTGTAAACACAAAAGTGACAAAAAAAAGGAACACTGTCAAGGCTGAACCATGATTGAATACATACTGTAGCTTCTGTGGTATATGACTGTTAAAACATTAATAGTTTAATAGGCCATAAGAAATGATTCTGTACAATTTCTTTCATGGAATTTACGGATCGAGATGATTCTCCGTGTTGAGAAGAATAAAGGCTTTCTGATTCTGATTCTGATTCTGATTCTATACATTACTTAAATAACATGATGGGCACACACAATAAAACACATGTATTAATGAATATATTTACCTGAGTTGGCTCAAACAATTCATGCCTGTGTTGCTTGGTTTTTGTGCTGCATGAAAGATGTCAAATTCAAGAGTTATCTTCAAGAACAGTGGAGAACAAGTTGCACATGTTAAATTAATTGATTTAAACCTCCTATTTAATGCTACCTGGTGGGACTTTGTAAGAGATATGTCTCCTGTTGCTTCCATCTTGAATTAGTGCAGTCCTGAGTAGGGTTCCTTCGCGGTGCTCTGTAGTACCGATATTTTGACAGAGATGAGCTCTTATCTGATTTCAGGGTCTTAGGGGTAAACGGTTTGTCTTGGGTAAAGTGCTGTGAATGTTTCTGGAGCAAATCTCCACTGTATGTCTTCTGCACAGGGTCCTTGAAGGTCTTGAAGCAGCTTTGATCCCCTGAAGTTGCAAGTGAGCATGCTGACTGCTTTCTGCGTGAGGCGGCCTCCGGCATTCGGTACTTTATTTCTGAAGCTGGGCGAGGAGGACGGGAATGATCCTGAGAACGTACTTCACATGGCGGATAAACAATCTCCCTTGCATGAAAGGAGGTGTTGAACCTTGGGCTGGAGACCACGGAACTTCTTGAGCAATGGTAGGGAATATCATCATACTGCACAGATGAGCTACTCTAAAAAGGAAATGTACTGAATGAGATATTGTGTATACCGAACTAGCTGAGTTATATTGCATTAAAAGCCTCACAGTTGTTTGTTTTCTCTCAGGCACAGATTTTATATTTCTTGACAAGAGGAGGTGAAAATTACTTCACAGCCTTGATTCCTTACCTGGACGGAGGAGCAGGAGGCTCTGCTATGCCTCTGAGAGAGGGAGTGGGCTGATTGGGGACGGCCTCCTTTCCTCAACCGCTCCTGCCTGAGCTGGTCATTATCTGTGAACAGGAATTAATAAATTGAGATCTGCACAGTATGACTACCACCAACGAAGCAGTTTCTCACAAACAATGTGTAAAACAAATGCACATTTTACATAGTGTACAAACTGATGAAGTCTTCTTGCACTTTGTTGCTTCTGCTGACTGGCCAATGTCATTAATTCATGTGTGTTTGAATTCTTTTTTGACCTTGTAATAATTAAAAAAAATGTATTTCTTAATATGTTCGGAAGAAATTGTAAAAATTTACTTGTTTGCAAACATGTTTGCCACCAATTGCACCTCAAGTAATTAATAAAGTACTTTCAATTAAATTGTGTTCCGTCCTGCTTCTGTATTATTCATTTTCCTTAAATGCCCTTTTACAAGCAGTACAATTACATCCGGAGAACGAGTTGGATAGCATATTCCTTTTACCATTCGAGATGAGGATGAGCCTCTTCCTGTACTTAGATGAGTGTCTGCATTGTATCATTGCTCACTGAGGCTACAGTCAGTCCAGCAATTGGTCTCTGACTGTACTGAGATTCATTTCCCTTTGTCATGCACACTTTAGAAAGACAATGCTGGTCTTCAATTCTTGGTGACTGACAAAAAAAAACTGTTAATGCTGATGTTTATATTTAAAGATCTAAAACTTTTCTTTTAATTATTAATATATAAATGTAGTTGTGCTCAAATTTTTTAATATTTTACCTAAAAACAAAACAAGTTCATAACTAAAGTAAAAGTAAGTGTTGAAAGGAAATCTCATTTATTACATGACTACTTACACTTCACACTGTATATCAAGCTTTTGGGTACTGAGACATCGATGGCAGCTGTGAAAGAAAACGAAAACATAAGTTCACAATAGATAGGATATATAGATAGATAACTCCGATATCTATATAAAGGATATACATTTTTGCCAAATTGACATGTATGAACAATGTGTATGCAAGAGCTGAATTTGTTCGATGTCACTGAATGTATCAAACTCAATTTCATGTAGCTCACCTTTAGCTGAGTAAACCTTTTTGTAATGAGACACCATGTGGTCTCTAATAATGGATTGTGTCAATTTGCTTGAGGAGCGGGGGCAAAAAGCTGAAAATACAAAACAGAGAGCAACATAGGTCATTAAACATCACCCAGAAGTCAATTACGCATTAAAATTGTTTATACTAATACTAAGTAATACTCTTTACTTGTGCCAATATTAGCAGAAATAAACACTTACGGCTACTTTCAGGAGTCTTTCCTCTAATATCAAGGCTGTAGCCCGTTCCAGATGATGCACTCCCTGGACAGAAGACAAAGAGGGATATTGGCTCCCATTTCAAAAAAGACAATTTTGATAACTTCTTCATAATGTACATAATGTATCCAAAATAATAAGTAATAAACATTAAGTAAGCATTTGGTGCAAACAGAGAAGGCATCAAATTTGTGTCATATTATATTATGCAAAATGCAAAAATGCTAAATTTGTTATTCTAATGATGGTAAGAAAAATATACAGTTTAGGGCAATTGGATCAAAATATGACGATGTATGACAGTTATTCGCTAAACAATCAAACTCATGTTATTGCCATCACATTGATTTTTAATTTCAACATTACGTACAACCAGTTATTACAACCCCAATGTCAGGGGCAGTATTTTATCTTTTACCACAGAATGCAACATCATAGGGTTTTAGAGCCAGTCAGGTGACATTTGTGAAAAAAATATATAAGGTGGCCTCGATTCATTAATGTGTGGGAACTGGACCATTAACTTGTGGAAACAAAAATAATAAGGCATTGGAACACATAATCTTTTTTTCACAAATGTCCCCTGAGTGCTCTGTGTTTCTATATTACCTGGCTTAATTTTGGTAAGCTTAGTGCAGTTATCTTCTCTTTATTCATGGTGTTGCATCATATTGATTGTCATTAGAGCTGACATTATAGTAAGCTTCACAAGCTAACAGGCACAAACTAATTCGAAAAGTATGATGAACAAATTAATTCACATAAATCAAACGTTCGGTACGAACGTAAGTATAAAAGTAAGCTAAGTGGCTCAAGCCAACCTTACTATCTTATTTCTGGATTAAATATGATATGGTCATTATTGAACATAGTTAATGTTAGCAAAAGACTGCGCCATGTCTGGATAAACTTGAATCCGCTTTATTGAATGGGTACACAGTCAGCATGAGTTTATCTTCATGTAGCTGCCTAAGCAGTTTCAACTCGCTCTCTTCTGTCGCGTAAACTAGCATCATAGCTAACTAATGCTAAAGCTAAGTGTATTTACATACCTGTTCTCGGTTCCATGATAATGTTACAATCAGCGTATCCCATTTTCTCCTGAAATAGTCATCGGCAGTGGCGACGGAGCTTCGACACATTCAGAATCTACAGTGTACTTTACTGTAAACATTTTAACGCTGTATGACAACAAGCAAAGCAACGGTAACAACCTAATACTAGCTTAGAAGCAGATGGGGGGAGAGTAAAGCTTCCCTGTCGCCATGCTGGTTGCTATGATTTTCCTCGTCATCAAGCGCATGCGTAAAACGAATTACACGCCCTTCCCATTCCCTCCAGCCAGAATTGAATGCAGCCAAATATATATACAATTAGGCTCATTTAGATTAATTTATACATTATAGCTTTTACTTTTCATGCAATAAATGGTTGACTTATTTCAACCTCAAACATAAATGTCAGTTAGAAATATGGTGAATAATTTCTTGAGCACAGCAAAGCTACAGGGTATGATCCAAAAATACAACATGACTCACATCCCTCATGAAAATTAGTTTTTCAATGTCCATGGGTTTTTGGGCATGAACATCTGGTATTTTTGGACCCACAGCACGTATATTTGACAAACAAGCTGGGGCAGTTGGAGCAAGTGTGAAGGCAATAAACTGCAGGAAGAGCCAGCCTGTATTGTCCCCAATGGTAATAAAACACAGTGTCGCTGGTCATAGTGCAATTATTTGAATGTTAACCAGAGGTGGAGACATTCGTGCTACTACATAGCCAGGACCACTTAAAAACAACCATATCAGGGACCTATACGGTCCTAGGGTAAAGCCTGACAGAGTCAAGGGATCTTGTCCTGCTCTGGGCCCCCTGAGTCAAATGGTCATCTAGATGCAGCAGTCCTCATAGGAGACATTCTAATAACTATCATATTTCTATCAAAACATTGTTAGTATAATTTGTCATTGGCAATAATAAGCAAGTATGTGGGTAATTAAAAATATGTTGTGCATGTGTTCCTAAATCTGTCCCTCCCTTTGTGACTGAAGACTCATGTACACATTTCTGGTGCATATTATAGTATATGTTCACACCCAATAAATTAACTATATTGTACATCTTTTACATGCCCTATGCTACCGGTGTTTTAGTATTAAGAAAATTACAGCACGAAGGGTAGAGGTTCAATAGCCACCACATAAACATTGCAACCACCTCTGTAAGTATATATTGAGTGTTAAATCTGTGCCCTCTATGCTCCCCCAGTGTCCTAAATTCCTACCAGATAAGTTTTTGAATAACCATCAGTTGCCTGGTAACCTACTGAATCTTTTTATTGGTGTTTCTTTTTCATGTCATACTGTGGCCTGTATTATCACCAACAGGCCTGCTAACCATCATTTACCATAATATTTTACTCTGTACTGTCTCACATGCGGTGGAGAAAGGGACTTCCTGATAAAAAAAAAAAAAGAAGGTATCTGCAGTAATGTCGAATGAGAAAAACTGAGTTTTGTGATTAAACTGGGTACTAGTTGCTCATGAGAACATTCTGTCCGAAGCGTATTGTGAGTGCTGACATGTTCCTCATATTGTTTGATAGCCCTTTTGACCTCTGGCTTCATTTAACAACAAAGTATTACTAAGTTTGTTACAAGCAACCTTTTGAACAGCAGTGCAGTTCGCCTCCACCACAAACTCATTGTTGCTCCAGTGATAGTTTTTAACACCAAGATTCGAGTTTAAAACAAACAAATTGCATAAATTGTTCATGCTACTCTTTTAAATTGAATGACACAATACTAAAATCCTTGTCTTGTTTTCTAATGTTGATAGTGCTCATACACAGAGGGCTTAAATTTCAAGGATGCTAAGCTGAGAAAGAGTAAATGAACATTTTCAATATATTAACATTTTTGTATTCTACTCTGCCTTTCAATGTGATACTGCAAATTGGTCTGTAAACATTGATATGTACATTAGGTTTATTGTTTTGAAAGACATGCAAAAGTCATACATTAACTGTACAGCTTTAACCCAGTAGCTGTCTTCAACAATATATCAAGTCTCTGAAGTTAATTTTCACATTCTGTTGAAATGAATGAACCACATGAACTGGAAAAGAAAATAAGATTAAGATTAAACATTAAAAAAAAACAATAGTATGGTCCATTAATATTCCTTTGTAGACTTGCAGCCCCTGTACCACTTGGCAACAAAACAAAAGAAAAATGCTTTGAATTACAGAATTCATTATGTAGATGTTTTTTTATTCATGAAAACAATTTAGCCTGTTTCAAAATTGCTCCCTTCAATGATCATTTTCATCCTCTGATCGCCTGGCCAGATGCATGGGGTGATTTTTCGGGAGCTATAGAAGTGCATAAATAATGCATTGTTTCCCACACATGGGAATGATGTCATGGTTTAATTCTGCCACTGGTTTGGCGTACATTTCTGACTTGCCGCCCTGCGCCATGTGCTCAGCCAACGGTTGCCAAACGATGAAGGGATAATCTTATTTTGGAGGAAAAACACAAGAGTGAGTATTCTAAAAACACCCGAGAATTTGTTGTCTATGCAAAGCTCGAAGCAAATTCACTCAGATAGATTCAGTAAAAGGCAGGTGAGTGAATAAATGGGAGGAAAGCAGCCTTCACCGTTGTTCTGATGCCGGCGTAACGTGTGCGTAAAGTTGCTCGTTTAGACAGCCCCCGGCGGTGTTTCTGGACCGGAACACTGATGTATGTGTGTTAGGGAGAGATAGGATGTGATTTGGTCCTCAGAGTGGAGCGACAGCCCGGTGAAAGGTCTCACAAGTACATCAGTCTGTCAAACGGACACCACGCGTCCGAGCGAGGTGGAGGAAAAAAGGAGGGGAGACCGCAGCAGAACAATGCGGTTTATTTCTCTATACAATTTACAGCCAGATCCCAAAATGATGTGCTGAAGATGTGGAATAATTTTTTTCGGGATTTAAAAAAAATGAATTAGTACAATCGCACTAAACAAATTTTCCCTGCGTTTTGATTACGAACAAAATAGAGATGAAATTCCCAATAGAAAACCCGAGGAAACAAGTTAACTGGGACCCAGAGCAAGGTTAGTAAATACAGCTTTCCTATTATCTGATAACTTCAAATATATGTAATTTGAATATTCTTTTCTCAACATCATATCTTGGAGATTAACAATAATATGATATTTTTTGCCAGCTCGAACAGGTTTGTTATTCTTTTATGTTGTTTATTTGCCTTTGGTTCCATCTTATATATGTGTTTCTGTAATGAAAAAAGGACCAACAAGACAAAGAGGTAGAGGGTATTTCTTTATTCTCCATCCTCCTTGTTCTCAGCCGGCAGAGCTACTCGAGCGTGAATAACCAACATGAGACCGGAATAAATGTCAAAATAAAAGCATGTGAAGTTGTTTTCCAAACAAAACAGAGGTATTAAATGGACACGGATAGAATAAATGTTTTTATTTCCTCTATAATGCATTGTGACTACCTTACTGAGGCGAATGAAATGACAGAGCTGCTTTGCAACTTTACCGAATGTTTTAATTTGACATTTGTTTTTGGCGGAAGTTGTAGGCTTGCATTCGTTATTCAGTCTTGCTTTACGCTGGATCGTGAGGCTCAGCTGGTTAGTTAAACGCCAGCAACCTGTCCAGCGCCACGGGGAATAACTGGCCCAAGAGGCAACCTGAGCAGACCCAAAATCAGCTTGCATGTTTACTACACTTGAATTTCATACATCAGTGGGTAAATGATGGCTTTCAGCCACGCCATTCCAGTTAATATGCAGCTGGCATATTGAAATGTTGACAACTGAATATTTCAACTTTATTACAACTGGGAAATGGGAAATGCACCATTATTTTATTATAAAGGAATTCCCTATAATCCCAACAATTCTTTTCTAAAATGAAGAACTTTTTTATGGGCTTGAGCCTCCTGTGAACATTTCCTCTACTTGCTTCCTCTGAGAGGGCTGAGCAAGAGTATCAGATAGTATCAGATAAAAGCATTGCTTTCCAGTCAGGCCTCATTCAATTAGAAAAAAAATCAATGTGGAGCAGCTTCAGTGCTTTGAATATCAGATGAATGCTAATACAATATTAATATTCATACCAGAAATCAGAAATGTGAAACTCAATTTTGCCCTCCAGAGTTTTCTATTTTTCGTGTAGTGACTTATATTAATTTTACTGATAGTTTTGTTTTCAATCACTTGAATGGTAGAAGTAAAATCTGTCTTTTGCCCCTTCACAAACTGTTTCATTAAATTTTACTGACAGGATAAGATGAAAAGCAATTAATGCCCCACTAAGACTCTTGCTGAACTTAATTTGCCATTAATCGGAAGATGTTCTAATGTGTCCATCATGACTGCACTGAATACATCATGGGATATTGCTATAGGGTTATAGTCGGTCTGCTGCTCCACCTCTCAATCTTAACTTTCTCCTGTAATTCATCACATGTTCTAAATATAGCCTGCCTCCGCCTTTAAAGGCATATACTGCAAATTGAAAGTGGCAGGTTTGCACCTTCCAAACCTTCTGACATCACTTCGCCGTTATTGATTCACTCATGATAGAAGGATTAACTAACAAGATTCATAGCTGCTGTAACAGTGAATAAGACACGTACTGGATGTCCTTGACTCATCGCGATAGTGTGTGTTAGCATACATTTATTGTAGCATATCACACAAGTTACTCTCGCTGATTAAAGTAGAAAAGCCCCTCCCTCAAACAAGTACGTTACTTGCTCCTACCTTTGACAGTTGCATCATTTTAACAGCATGCTCCGCCCATGGCGATGAGGCATTCCAAGCATTATTGTCGGAGAGAGGTGATGGCATCAGGGGTGAAGGCTGGAGCTCTGAGTAGGTTATATATACTATGCTCTATTCAAATTTGGCTTCATCTTTGGTGCTGCTTGCCAATTGGATGACCTGCCCCAGGACATATACATTCATCCTGAAACCAATCCAAGATCTAAGTGGGAAAAAGTAGCGCTTATCTACTCGGAAAGTCTATTAGAAGGTCTAATCTTTCTTCCCAGCAGTCACAGGAAAGCAAACTAGCAGTAGCCAACTGTAATGGTTTAGTTGCAAGTGTGTGTTTTGAATATTCCAAAGGCCCGCTTGTCTTGTTATTTAGACAGACCAATGTAATATCTAGACAAGAATGTACGAAATGCATCTAATTCAGGATGTTTTTCTTGCATTGAGTTTGTGCATTCATGTAATGACAACCTATAAATTTCTATGAGGTGTTCTGCATTAGCGTTATAGGCAGTGGTTGATGGCTTTTGAGGCTCCATTTCACATGACTAATGGCTTTGATAATGTGTAGAGCCAAAAAAAAATTCCCAGGATTGCAAGAGGTGCCTTTGGCAAAACAACAGGAGCGATAACCGGCATGCTTTTTGGTAGCATTAAAGGTTGTTCTCTGCGAAGAAGAACACATTATTACGGTAGCCCAGAGTAAGAAGAGAAAGCCATTTTGAAAACCTCATGCAGATGACTGTAGGTGGGATGCTTCAAGCAGATATGCAGATGACTATAGGTTTTCCAATCCTTGTAATGAAGTTATGTTTATGTGTGCATGAAGTAATCAGAATATGAATAAGGTGGTTGCTGTGGGGGGGAAATTCAATTATGCACTGTGCACACATCTACAATTTCTTGAATGAGACAATTTCTATTCGTCACAATCTGTTTTTCTTTCAGAATATAAATTGTCCTTCTCTTGCAGACATCTGACAAAACATATATTAATCTATCCCTGTGTTGTCCTCCCTTGTTTACTAGTGGCGGTCCAAACCAACTTGGTGCCTCCCAAAAAGGCCCAGGCTGGCATGGCGAAGTCAAGCCTCGTCCAGGCCAGTGTGGCAACCATGCAAAACCCCATGGGTTGTGACCCCAAGACCAATGGACACTGCCCACTGCCACGCCTGTCCATCTCCTCTCGCTCCGCCAGTGTGGTGGCCAGCATGGACGCTAGCTGTGACGGATCAGTCGCAGCCCTTCACTCTGTGATGAAGTGGAAGACGGTGCTAGCGGTGTTCATTGTGGTCGTCCTCTACCTGGTCTGTGGTGGTCTGGCATTCAGGGCACTGGAGCAGCCGTTCGAGAGCATCCAGAAGACCAGCATCACACTGGAGAAGGCCTCCTTCCTGTCAAGGCACCCCTGTGTTACTCCTTATGAGTTGGAGGCACTCATCAAGGTCAGTCCTTCGAAATGGAGATGAGATTTTTGGGGTTGACGAATAGTACTCATATTTATCTGACGTTAAAAAAGTAATTTCCTTTTTCTCCCCTTAGAAAAACCATAGAAAATACACAGGATCGTTTATGAGCAGGAACAGAAGATAAGATCAGTTAAATGAAAAGGATCTTTTGAAATAATAGCGAGTGTCATTCAGTTTGATGGGAAGATACGAAGAACACAGTCTGAGAGCTGACCTTCATGACAGCAGGTTTATAAATGATGATTGCCAGCAGGGGTAATCAAGGGTTCTCCGTGTTATTAATCCTCGTTTCATTAACTAGTCACATGACATCAAAGAAGCATGGATACTGCATTTTATGTCCAGATTGTCCTTCAGCAAATGAAGCCTTTAACCCCAGTTTCCATCAATAGAAAAAAAAAAATTCATTTGATTTTTAAAGCATGATTGCTTGCGTGCATATAAATCTCAGTATGGATTTGACGATACGTATTGATCCTCATTGCCAAATTATTAGACACATCCGCCCGCCGACTAGATGACATCATGTCAGAAAAGTACACGCAAGTGTGCACCTGTAAAACCAGCAGAGGGCGATAAAAAAAAGCCGCTGCCAGAGTGTGAACCCCGGTCCCTGCAGTGTTTGACCAGTGCAATCAACTCTCACCTATACACGTCGTTGTTGACTTGTTGTTGGAGGCTACGTTAGGTAACGGTTAGGTTAAGGTTATGACATCAAAAATGTACATCTGGGTCGTGCAACAGAGAGAAAGGACTCTATTTCCTGCTGCAGCATCTCCCTGGCATCAGAAATGTTACTTGTGCACTCATCAATGCAGACAGCTGGAGTTGTTTGAAAGCATGTTGCGTCCTCTACACACTCCAGACGTGTGTGCGTAGGTGTCACACTCCGAGTGTTTTGTTACACTTGCTTCAGAGTCAGGCACAAGATGTTCAGTTAAAGTTTGGTTCAGTTCAGCCTGTTGCTTACATTTTTTGTGAACATTTATAGATTACAAATTCCACCTGCTGCTGTTGGTATAATTGTATCACTGTCAACTTCTTCACTGAGAAATTGTTATCGAAATTGTAACGTTTACAACTACAACTTCCAGCTGGGAGTAAAGCTACAACCAGCGCTCTCCATTGCCTGGTTGGCTGATGACGGGTGGATGTCATGAGAAGACATAGGGAGAGAACTCACCATAAATACCTTCAGGGTCATCACGAGGATACACATAATGCTCAGTGACTCTTATCATCTGTTGGCAAATACATTTTACAGTGCATAGTATTAGTTGTATGTTATGTTACATAACAGTATATAAAAGTAACCGCTCATAAAATGTCAGACAGCCGTCTTCCTCCCAAGTTGTTTCTCCTCACAGAAAACAAGTTCTCTCGTGTGACCTTTACGTTGTATCTCAGTTGCGTAGGACAACGGTGAATTGGAGTTGAAGCTCTCTATTGATTTAGTTGCACTTCTGTTGCTCTCTTCCATTCACATGGATGTTTACATGGTAGAGACGATTAGAAATGGAATATACAACTACAAAAACTACGAGTTACACATTATGCTGCTGGCAGAAATATTGAAGCTCTTTGAGGAATTGGTGTTGTTGTGTTATATGAAAAAAAATTGACCATATAAATGAAATTGACTAAAATAACTGAGCTGGTTTTCCGGTACTGTGAATAGTGAATATATGAAAGTGAGGTTGTGGAAACACCCACACGTTTTAAATAAGGAAAGAGGCTCAGGGGCATCACAACGCTGTTGTTTGTACTGTGAGGGAAATCTTTGAACCGCAGGAAAATATTTTCTGTTGCAGCTAAATTTGGTAACCCTCAAGGTTTTTTAAAATAACTAAGTGAACTCCTGATTGTCTTATAGTAGACGTCACGTTAAATGATGGATGATGGGAACTTTAGAAATTAGCCGGTGTGTTGTGAGTATGTCGTAAATGACGGCCATCCGCTAAACCATTAATCTGAGGTTGAGTGAAGTCGACACAAAGCATGCGATCTGTTACATTTTCTTACATGACTTGACTCACACAGGGCCAAACAAAATCACAATTTACTGTAACTCTGCCTTTTACAACTTCTTTTAACAGAGTATGAGAACTTTTCAAGCCGCTCTTTGATATCAGTCCCAGAATTATGGGTCAAGATTAAATCCCTACAAGCTGGCGTACAACTGCAGTCAGGATTGGAAAACGATGTGAGATGTGTCAGTGGGCAGCTGGCAGAGTGTAAAAGTTTGATTTGTAAGGCGCTAAGATGATTGAAACTACTGGTTATAAGATCAATCGAAAACTCTGGGAGCCGATTTGTAAGAATAAAATGAACATTCTGTTTATGTTATCCCAAGAGTAATGGTTTATTAAACCAAAGGACCACAGGGCATGATTGTACTCTACAGAAAATATAGCAAAACAATAGCTGCTGAAGATGAGATGCAAAAACAATGTGAGTTAAACGCCAATCGGATATAGAAGTCAGGATCGCAAAAATAGGACTGTAATAGAATAGTGTAGTTTGAAGGTAGTAGAGACAAGATTCATGTTAGAGCCACGGAGGGACCCTTTGATTTTCTTGAGCTTGAAATAACCCCAAAGAGGGAACCAAGTACACGCCATTTGCTCCACTTTCCACTAGAATGGTTCCATTTGATGTTAACGTCTTCAACCCTGCTCCGTAGAGTATTGGACTGCCTCCCT